>CAUYPK010055851.1:0-32926 GCA_963574355.1 Loris lydekkerianus
AAAGAAAAGAAAAGAAAAGAAAAGAAAAGAAAAGAAAAGAAAAGAAAAGAAAAGAAAAGAAAAGAAAAGAAAAGAAAGGAAAAGAAAAGGACCTGTCAGGGATTTTTACTGGAACACCACTCAAATATAACTGAGAAAAAAACTACATCTTTATAATCTTTGTAGTATACAGCCTTTGTTCAAATCTCTAGAAATTTTTCTCAATGAAGTTACATGGCTTGTTCTCTATATGATACTCAGTTTCCTAAGTTTATTCATAGATATTTTTAGGTTTTTGTTCCAATTGCGAGTAATATATTTTTATTTTATTCAATTTTCAATCTGATTATACCTAACATGGAGAAGAGTTATTTTTTTATATTCATTTTACATCTAATTATCTTTTTCATCTATTATTTGGTATTCACACTAAATTTTTTCAAAATACTCTTAGATCTCCTCTTTTCTTAATATATATATCTTCTTTTCTAGATAAAATGAAAATTTATTCTTAAATTTTTTTCTAATAATTCCAAATGTTGCTTTTGTCACCAAGCATAAATAATGGTAGAATTAAAAGTATCACCTGGGCTTTTTCCTGATTTTCCTATGACTGTATCTAGTGTTTTACTGTTAAGTATGATTTTAATTCTGGCTTTTATATTTTTTAATTCTATGAAGAAATCATTTAATTCCTACTTTGTTTACTATGGTTATGTTAATACAGAATTATTAACAAATGTCATTTTAAAATTGATTGAAGTAAGAAAAACATTTGCCTACTTATCAACTGTTAAGATGTATTTATTACTTGAAGAGACAGATGACTATTGAACAATGTATAAATTGAACAATGTCTAAATCTACTATATATAGTAGATTATATTCCACTATCAAACATTAGAAACTTATTTACTCATTTAATTTTTCTAATGGTTTATTTTCTTACTGGTAAAGAAAAAGGATAGAAGATAAAAGGTATCTATCTCTATAATCCATTTAAGAATTTCATTATTCACATCATAATACTTGGAGAAAAGCAAATTAGTGGTTATAATATCCTTTAAACGAATAAGAAAACCTGGAGATTGAGAGATATTCAATGAATTTTTTATAAGAGCTAATGTAATAGCTCAGTTGGGAATAGCTCATTAGACAAAACTCTCTCAGGATTTTTTTCCAGATATAGAACATCCAAATAGCTTCAATTTTGTAAGTAAATATATCAGATGTCATAATTTTCTTTCAATGACTCTTAAAATTGAAATGTAAGTTTTTAAAATGATTCTTTCACCTAAGCAAAAGAAAATTTATCCCCACAAAATTGGCACTCTTGTGTACTGTTAGTGATTTTCCCTTCTGTAAGATAATTTTTAATTCTTTTAAAAAGTTTAAAAAGTGTGCTTACCATTCAGCCCAACTATTCTATATCTAGGGATTTTTCCTTAGGAGACTGTTGAAAAACATGCAAAGACTTATGGATGGAGGTGTTTGTTTCAGAACTGAAATACTGAAAAAATGTAATCAAGTCAAAATATTCCACGATATGGGTGGCGCCTGTGGCTCAGTGGGTAGGGTGCCAGCCCCATATACTGAGGGTGGCGGGTTCAAACCCAGCCCCAACCAAACTGTAACAAAGAAAATAGCCAGGTGTTGTGGAGGGTACCTGTAGTCCAAGCTACTCGGGAGGCTGAGGCAAGAGAATCGCCTAAGCCCAAGAGTTTGAGGTTGCTATAAGCTATGACACCACGGCACTCTACCCAGGGCAACAGCTTAAGACTCTGTCTCAAAAAAACCCCATGATATGAAAATGGGAAAATACTGCACATCTACAGAGACAGTGATACGCTGTGTCATCAGTAAAGAGGATCATAGAGAAATATCTATTAATGTGAAAAAATTGTAACATAAATTTACGTAAAAAGCAGATTTAAAATTATATTATGATATGATCGTGTTTTGGTTAAACATATATGTACTAGTATCGATGAGAGAGAAAGACAAGGAAAAGCAAAAGAGTGATTGGGGTGGGGGTAGGGGGTGGAGAATGAATAAAAAGAGCAAGAGGATTATGATGTTAATCTCTTAGGGGCCAGTTTATTTGTGAGCTTTTGAAGTAAATGTGTGTGCATGTGTGTGTGTGTGTGTGTGTGTGTGTGTAATGTGTTTAGAAATATAAGGATAGATTCGTCTGAGTATATTATTGGGAAAATTCTTTTCTAAGCATATATAAATATATATGTTCGTATGTTTCCATTAAATTTCACATCTCAACTTGAAGAATAGCTGCGAATTTTTTGCCTTTAAAAAATTTGTTCAAAAACATAAACCATTGTAGTAATTCTGAAAAATAGAATTTTGTCCATCAGAAAGAACATGTGAAAGTGATGGTGATAATATCAATCTGAAATTATGCAAAATTAATTAACTGGAAGAATTAGTAAGAATACAGATATTTCCAGTTATTTTAGCAACTGTCAAACATATTTTCAAAGCTTTGCTTTAAAACATTATGTTAACTTAGAGCAAAATAAGCTCGTATCAAAAAATTATCTATAAAATAATTTTAAGTCATATATTCCTTGAAATCTTCAAATTTTTTTTTAATTAAATCATAGCTGTGTACATTAATGTGATCATGGGACACCATACACTAGTTTCATAGACCGTTTGACACATTTTCATACACCTGAAATCTTCAAATCTTTATGTATACTCATTGATTTTAATTCCAGTCCTATCTTTCAAAAGGACAATCCTGAGCTATTCAAATTTCCTTGGTCATGAAATTATGTCTCCATAGACAATTCCCTACTAACCCAGAATATTTGACTAATACAGACAGGCTTTTCACAAATAAGAAATGATAAATAGAAACATCTCTACTTTACTCTTAGTTACCCAGAAAAATCCATTAACCAGGACACTGCATTGGATAATCAACACTTTTCTATATAAGAAAATGCAGACAATCTGAAGTCTAAATAAGCTGACAGTTGGACATCAAAATAATGACTGTGCCACTTACCTGATTGCGTATGTAGAGGCTGTAATCATAAGGAACAGCACCACTACCATGCAGACCCCTGTCAAGCCAGGAACTATAAAAATGCACAGAAGTATGTTTTAACTTAAATCTTACTAAGAAAAAAGTGCAAAAAATAATTACTTTAAAATGCAAAGTACTGTGCTGTTCTGTGGAAGCCAACTTCAAATCATGTATCTGCATGTATGTTCTACTTCAAGCCTTTCTAAATTCAACCGTTCCAAAGTACTGAAGACAAAGCAGCGTTTTTTCTCTTTTGAATAGAAGAGTCCACTTTTATAATTCCAAAATTCCACTGGGGATGCTGAATATGAACTTGCTGCTGCAGGACATACTACACCACATGTGAGTAATGAATGGCAAGGCACAAGGTCAACCTTCACCCCGCTGGTTGCTTGTCCTAGTTTCCCCACCTTAACACTGACTCTTCTGTACTCTCTGCTGCTCTTTTTATGAACTAGTAGCTCCTTCTGTCTCAATTTCAAATAAACTGCTTTTGGGCTTCACTGCCTGGATTATTGTGAAGGAAAAGATAAACAAAACTTCAAGTTTCTTAAAAACCACAAAACCTAGAACAAAAATCTTAGATTTGAAAAAAAAAATGGCCAGGCCTGGTACTGCATGCCTATAATACCAGCCCTGTAGGAGGGTGAGAAAGAAAAATCGCTGGAGGCCAGAAATTTGAAACCAGGAGTTCCAGACCAGCCTAGGCAACACAGAGAGACCTGCAGTTTACAAATTCACAATTTAAAAATTACCCACGCATTGATGGTACCTGCCAGTAGTCCCAGCTACTCAGGACGTTGCTGCGGGAGGATCACCTGACCCCAACACCCAGGATTTGAGGCTACAGCGAGCTGTGATGATGCCACTACATTTTAGCCTGGGTGACTAAACAATACCATGTCACAAAAAAAAAAAAAAAAAAATTACAGTGCAGATGTTTTAAAAATGCAAATGTGTTTCTTCCTAATATGGAAAATATGTGCAAAATTAGTGCTTCTGACATAGCATAAACCTTATTTTAAGAAAAGAAGAAAATGTACAAATATGTCAAAATTCATAATGAAATGATAGATAATGTTGGATTTGCAAATCTAACATTAGCAAACATAGCATGTTTAAAATGGACAGCTGATATGCCATACTTAAAACAGCTAAAATCTCAACAGCTTCCTATCTTTTTATCTTTTACTACCAAATTAAATATCCCATCTATAAGTTACATGTGTTTATTTGTACAACTATTTATTCCTACAACAGAGGTCCTAAATGCTCCAGCTAAGAGACTCTGTTAAATCAGACTACAAGGAAGGGCTATTAGAACAATTCCTTCTGGAAAAGGATGACATTCTCTCACTTCTCTTCTTGTCAAGGAATGACCTATGGAACAGAAGGATTATTTTGGACTCTGAGCAACTACTGGAAATAGGCAAGCTGGGGACAATGTAAGAGCAGCACAGGTGGAATCAGTAGGGATACTGGAAACAATAACCTTAGAAATCTCAGTATAGCAGAAACAAGTTTCACTTGGAAGGGCCACGTGAAAAATAAAGGAGTTAATCTTTGGCTTCTTAACACTTGGGTGCTCTCTCGTCCTCACTTTTCCCAGTATTCAAATTTATAAGCGTCACAAACTGTGCCCTTCCCTAATGTACCTAACCCGAATCATTTATTTGCTTCCTTCCTACGGTACTTCTTTTCTGAATGCCTTTCCACTTCCTTCAAGTAAGTGCTTTACTTCCCAAGGGTAAGAGGATAGCAAGATAACTAATCAAATTCAGCCTAAAGGACTAAAAGTCTGAAAAATATAAAAGCATAGCATGCCTTCAAAATGACTCAGCCATCGCATTTCCAATTACTTGCACCAAAGCAACACAAACAAGACTTGTATGAGAATGTTCATAGATGCTTTATTCTTAATAGTCAACACCTATAAACAATTCAGATCTCCATCAACAGACGAATGGGTAAACAATTGTGGTACTATCAATATCTGGAAAATTAGTCAGCAATAAAAATCCACAAACTGTTGAAGCAACAATATTGATGAATCACAAAATTATTAGTCTGAATAAAAGAAGCCAGCACATTACCTCACCCCTAAAATTACAAACTCTATGATTCCTTTTATATAACATTCTAGAAAATTCCCACTATTTTTTTTTTTTCTAGACAGAGTCTCACTTTATCGCCCATAGTAGAGAGCTGTGGCATCACACCTCACAGCAACCTCCAGCTCTTGAGCTTTTGGGCTTAGGCGATTCTTTTGCCTCAGCCTCCCAAGTAGTTGGGACTACAGGTGCCCACCACAATGCCCAGGTATTTTTTTGTTGTTGTTGCAGTTTGGCCGGAGCCGGGTTTGAACCTGCCACCCTCGGTATATGGGGCCGGTGCCCTACTCACTGTGCCACAGGCACCACCCCATTCCCACTATTCTTTAGTTGTAGAAAGCAGATCGGTTAGGAGACAGAGAAGGCAAAATGCATTAGAAAGAGGCCCAAAAAATCTTTTCTGGTAATAAAAATTTTGTTAACTTGGTTGCGGTGGAGGTTTCAACTTTATATATATATATATATACATATATGTCAAAACAAATCAAATTATATACTTTCTATATGTATAATTTAGAGTACTTCAATTCATTAAATTTTAAGGAAATTAAAGAGGAAGTCAGTCTCTCTTGTTTCAAATAATTTAAAATTTATTATTAATAAAAGAACTTTATTTGACCAAATGAATAATTAAATGATAGAGTCCCAGAAGGCTGCATAGTGTGAAATTTGTGGTTAGAGGTAAATTTTTTATTGACCCTTATAAACGTTCTGCCATGTCTACACACAAGGTCTCCTGAACATGCCAAGAATAATGATGAAATGTCTTCAAATTACTTCACGGGAAGAACACCTGAAAAAACTGGGTAGGTTTAAAATAGAGCTATAGTTTCCAAAATGCATAATTTGAAAATTAATTACCTCAGATATGAATGTCTCTTACTCTAAAATGCAATAACCCTGCCTTGAAAAGTCACAAGGCACATTTATGTGCTAAAGTCTCTGAGAAGTACTAAAGTCAAGTACCTGTTTAAACTTACATATCTCCTTGAATATATTTGACAGAGAACTTGTTTTAGAACAGAACATGGAAAATACATTGGGAAAAAGTTAGAGGAAGTAAAAGAGTTGACTTCAGTCATTTGAAGATAAAGCAGAAGCCCCAGACAACCCAGCCAGTGGCACATGTCATCTGAGAGAATGGTACTGTTACTGTTGCTTTGGCAAAACTCCCATCTCCCTGAGTCTCATCTGTAAACAAAGGGGAACGAATTCAGTGATTTTTAATGTTCGTTCAGACTTAAGAAGTTATCATCTCTTTTATCTAAAAGTGTTTTTTTATTCCCATCTTCCTAAACTGTAAAAGACCAAAGTTTATAACTTATTAAGTAATAGATTTAGATTTCATTGAAGAACAAGAAGTGACATTTACATAGTGTAATTGGAGTCAAAGTGGGGGAGGGCACTGCCTTAAGAAGCCACAAAATCACACCACTAGAAGCAAACAAGCAGAGTCTGGCAAATCTATTATCTGAGATATTGTAGAAGAAGTCTAGGCATCAAATATAAGAGTCAAACAAATGGTTTTCAGCCACTCAGTGAACATTTGTAAGCATAGACAGTACGCTTTTAAGTTCCAGAAATAAAGTAAATTCTGATTTAAAAAAAAAAAAAAAAAAGCCCAGTCCAGCAGGAGGAGCTAGACATGTTTAGAAGGCAGTTGCAACACAGGCGTGGTGCTACAAGACAGGTATTGAGTACTGAGTACGCTTGGGATACATCAAAGGGCATCCTTATCTAGCCTCGGGGGACGGCTCAGCTCAGTCTCAATGTATTAGCCTCTGTTACTACACAGTCAGCAAAAACATTTGAAAATCATTGGGCCAGTCCAATCTCTGGGCAAAGTTCTTTGGGCAAGTGAAGTACGCTGATTTTCCTAAGAGCTCTTTGAGCCTTTCAAAGAAACTGAACCTATGCCTGTCTCCTTGGAAAAAGACATGCTTTATGTTTGTTCTTACTGCTTTCTTTTACAAACATTAGGTTCACTAATTAGCACCCTTTAAAATGAATAAATGTACTACACTACCATTTACAGATGAACACAAGAGACCATTTTTACCCATACCCAGATGTGATCAGAAATAGACCATTATCTATTCCTTACCCTATTTTTCTAACGTAATTATAAACATAATTATACTTGCTTATAAAGTGTTTTTCTAATTCAAAATAGATATTGTACACTTTATTGTTACCCGATAAGGTACTACCAAATTTGGAGATATACAGTAGGCACTTTCTAATGAATGTTTGGATAATTCAATTAAACTTATTTTTATAATTTCTTAACTGGAATGTTTTTGACATTTCTTATGCAGCAAATCTAGCTATCATATTTTATCTCATTTGTACTACCAAAGGCATTATTTTCTATAGGACTATCTTAATTTTTCAGTATTAGTTTGCACTGCAAAAAATTTATTTTTTTTTTTTAATTTTTATTTATTTATCTTATTTATTTATTTTTTGAGACAGAGTCCCAAGCTCTTGCCCTGGGTAGAGTGCTGTGGCATCACAGCTCACAGCAACCTCAAACTCTTGGACTTGAAAGATTCTTTTGCCTCAGCCACCAAAGTAGTTGGGACTACAGGCACCCACCACAATGCCCAGCTATATTTTTATTGTTGTTGCAGTTGTCATTGTTGTTTTAGCTGGCCCGGGCCAGGTTTGAACCCTCCAGCCTCGGTGTATGTGTCTGGCGTCCTACCCACTGAGCTATGGGTGCTGCCACTACCAACAATTTAAACACACAGAGATAGAAGACTCTATGTGACATTAAACAAACTAAACTCCAAGAAATATCTTAACTAACAAAAACATTCTTTATGCTTTCCTTCATCAGGAACTTAATTTTCCTTAAGTATTGTTCTTGGGAACATTTCAAGATGGCTGTGGACTACTAGTTTTAGTTATTATTAGTAATACAAAACTGGATTAAATCCATTTGTAAAAAATAACATTTCTCATTCCTTTGCCCACCTTAGATTCTATTTGCTGTCTCACGGGCTACTATTCAGTGGGGTCAAACAGATGCCCCGAGAGCTCCAGACTTACATGTAGGGAGCTCTATGTCTGAGCCCCAGTCCCAGGCTAACCACCTGAGACAGGGATGACTCCTGCACAGTATTTCTTTCCTGAAATTACATGAGACTGTAACAACAAAATGATGTTCATTTGCTGATTAGGGTGACGTAAATTGTTTATATGTTCAGAAGCCATGCAAAATATTTTTGCCCTAGAGGAAGCCCTCCCCCACCCCAGAGAATTTCACCTACAAGTGGAAAGGACAATGTATATAAGGAAATAACCTACTCTATAACACTATTTTATTGTCATCCCTTGGTGTTCCTGGGAGATTGGTTCCAGGACTCCTCCTGAACACTAAATTCCAAAGATGGCATACTAATATATTTGTGTATAAGCTGTACACACTCTCCCATATACTGTAAATCATCTCTAGTTTATTTGCAATATCTAGTATAATCTAAATGCTACATAAATAATTGGTATGTGGCATTGTTTTTATTTGTATTTTTATTGTTGTATTGTTATATTTATTGCTTTTTAAAACATATCTTTCATCTATGGTTGGTTGAATTGGTGGATTTGGAACCCACAGACATGGAAGGCCAACTGTACCATGTAGCTTTGGAAATCCAGATCAAGAAGAACCATTTCTGCCTAGTGGAACTAGGGAGGAGTTTGTATATGATGGGACATATCAGCTGTAATTTCAAGGAGGAGCAGGCATTAACCTGAACAAAAGAAAGTAGCTTATTTTAGGTGAAATGGGGGTAGTAGCAAGAATGTATGCTCAAGAGTATGATAAGATTTTCAGCAGGATAGAGCAATAACTCCCAAGGTGCGTGGAAAGGTTAGTAAAACACAGGACCAAACTTCCCAGGGACTCGGAGATGAAGCCAGGAAATTCAAATTAAGTATTAGATCTTCCCTACTCAGTCCAAAACCACACATGGGGACCTCTGGGAAAGAACAGGAGATAGTGGAATTTCATAAGAGAGATCATCTGCTTATATAGAAGTATTAACTAAGCTAAGTGCCTCTATGTAACATCTTAGGCAATAACAAATCTTTTTGTAAACTAAACTTTTAGAACCATTTTAAATCTTCCAAGGCTTTGATTCAACTGTGTACTGTAGAAAATATTACAACAAAGTTCTTGTTTATTCCTTTTAAACGAATTCATATGAAGCAAAGAATGCATTGATTCATACAGAAGGTTTTGTTTTTCTGCTTTTTTGTCCCTTTCCTTTTTCTTGTCCCAATTCTTGAGGCTTAAATAAAAAACATGTTTGCAGTGATTAAAGTTTTGAACAAAACTAAATTGTGTTACTAAACATAAAACTGTGAAATCCTTTATAAGTAGCAAATATCATAAATCTATAGGCAAAAACAAATACATTTTATAAATTTAAATATATAGTTGTGATATAAAGGGTGAAAGCACCAGAATTATTGTTATTTTTCATCATAAAATTGGTTCAAAGGAAAACAATGCATTAGACAGGGTAATGTGCCTCAACCCCTTATACAATTCTGGTCCCTAACAGGCTATTACACCTAACAGTTCATGATAGATCATCTCAACTATCCAATCATGCTTGTTTCCGAAATACAGGATGGACATAAAGTTTGTGTGCAACTTAAATATGTGCAAAAAATCCCCCAAATGGAGTTTTCTCCTTTTATTTTTGTAAATGTAAGGTTGAGAAAGAGAACAATTTTAGTAAGGATCACATAACACCAAGAGAAAATTTTGAGATGTTCAGTTGAGCTTTAACGAATTAATAGTCTAGACAGAGATTTCATGGACAATATGCTAGAGAAGGAAAAATAAGTTACAAATGAAATAGGAGACACGTTTCAAAAAAAAAAAAAAAAACTCACTTTAATGACAGTTTCACCTCTTTTTTTATAGGTTTTAAAGTCACAAAAAGTGCTACTAAATTAATGAATTATAAGAACTACCTTCATGCCCAAAGTGCTTGGTGTTTCTTTCCAACATTTGGCAAGCAGAAACCCATTACACACTCACCGTCTCCCACAGCACTTGCCACAGCAGTGGGCACAAAGCAGGCCCTAAGGAAGCATGTCACATGGGAAGAGCATATGACCTAGAAATGCGTTTTCTTACCTCTAATCTCCATTCATTTAAACCTCAACTGTTTGCCTTATCTCTCTCCTCTGTACTCCCTGCAACCTTATGCCCGATCTCCTAATATTTACTCTGATGTGCAAATCATCCATATGTTAGATTTTAGCATGTATCTAGGTGGGCATGGGGCTCATGCCTATAATCCTACCACTCTTGGAAGCTGAGGTGGGTCGATTGCCCCAGGAGTTCAAACCCAAGCAAGAGTGAGCTCCCATCTCTACTAAAAATAGAAAACACTAGCCAGGCGTGATGGTGGGCACCTGCAGTAGTTCCAGCTACTGGGGAAGCTGAGGATAACTTGAGCTCAAAAGTTTGAGGTTGCTGTGAGCTATGGCGCCATGGCACCTACCCAAGGAGGAAGAGTGAGACTGCTTTAAAAAAAAAAAAAATGTATCTAACTGCTGTGCAATTCGACAATGTTTATTTTCAAAGATGCTCCTGAATCTAAATAAAGAAATAAGAATAACAACACTTACCAGTCATGAAGAGAAGTTTTCTAGGATCCTGAGAAAAAGGAAAAAAAAATTGAAAAATTAAACACTGATGATATGTAATTCTACGAGGAATATGCAGGGTATATGAGCCATTTACCACCCAAGATACTGCTCCTCAACAGACATGAGACTCAATTAAGTTTCAGAATTTCTTCACAATGGTAGAGGAGACTGTATACAATAATTAAAAAGTCCAACTCAGAAAGTCCACCCATCCTAGAAAGGCAAACATCGGATTCAAAAAGCCTAAGTTTTCATCTTAACATCTACTTACAATTTAGTAGCAATGGTTTTAAGGCTACTCTTTGACTCTACCCCTTTAGCTATGATGTAAAAATACAACTATATACCCTACCACACTTGACAGACTGTACCTATAAGCTGTCAAGACAGTGAGACTCAAAACTGATATAATATGTAGGGAGTTTTCATACTGTAAACTATGCAGTCACTCCAAAGAAGACTAATTGAAAATTGACTATGTTTCAAACATGGTGAAGGATAGAGAGATATTCGAATAAGGATAGGTTTCTGCTACTTGGAAATATGATGCATTAATATTGTTATGGTACTTTTTCCTTTAAACTACATCTCTTAGGCTACAATAGACTGTAGTCAACTTTTGTTTCACCTTCTAGAAACCTTAGCTCAATCCCCAATAGATCTGTGGATTTATTTTTTATCTTCATGGTGCTTAAAATAAAAGCACAAGCTTTTAAATTCCTTTTCTCATGCCATCTATGAATCTGAGGTCAGGGCAGACTGTATACTAGATAGGAAGCCATTTATGTAATGAAATTTCAGGGGCTTTGAACAAGGACCACCTGTGCAGGAATAGCTTCCTCACTCGGCTTAGGACAACTGATTTATGTCCCTGGTATTAGAAACATAAATATAGGATAAACCAGAGAAACTCAATATATATAGACAACTAGTAAAAATATAATAGACACTGTATAAAGTGCTAACACTAGATAAATAACTATGTGGGAAACCCAGAAGATAGAACAATTTTTATCACCAGAGAAAGAAGATGGAATCTGAGGGTAAAAGATGCTTTAAACAGAGGACAAGGCAGATTTCGGTAGATAGCCCACAAGGATCAAAAGCAGAGGATGTGTCCCTGCAGGAAGAGTGAGAGCATAAAACAAGAACACTAGGGTACACACCACCATCATTCTCAAAGGCAATTCACAGAACAATATATCTGTTTATTATATGTATGTGCCATATATGGTATATATAATATTTAAATGTATTTATTAAAAGAGGGAGAAAGAATAAAAGAAGACACGATGGAATGGATAACAGGAGGAAAGAAGTAACAGAAAGGGGGCACTACAACTGAAAACAGTGAGCTACCATTTTCATTAATCTGACTAGGAAAAAAATCAAAACCCAACCCAGAGATGAAGTGTAGAAACTGGTATTCTGATACACTGCAGGTAGAAGGGTGTGTGAACTGGAGAACCCTTTTTAAAAGGCAATTCGCACTGTCCATCAAAATTTGAAAAGTGCATACCTTTTAACCAAAATTGGGTATCTATGACTCTGTGCAGATGGGTACCAAGAGTCTTACTAGAGGGTGATTCATAACAAATAACTCTGTATCAAATATCTATGATTAAAGAAAAGTCTAAAAACAAAAACAAGTTAATTGCAGAGGACTATGTAACATAAAAAAAACATTCAAAATAGCTTAGAAGAAAACAAATGAATTGCAGTTACTTTTGGAGGAGAAAATTTCATATTTCACTTCATTTACTGTAGCGTTTTAAAATGTGTTATATTACGCATATATCACTCTTAAATAAAAACACATTTAATCACCAAAAATCCCAAAATGATGAAAAATATTGGAACCTAAACAAAAGTATATTACATTAAAATGACACTAGCCTAACAGTTATTAATGATGTCTAAAAAGAAACAAAGAAGGGAAAGAGAAGCAAAGGAAACTGTACAGCAGGAGCAGGAACCGAGTCACCCTAGTGACAGAGAGAGGGGACAGGAGGGAAAGGGACGGAGGAGGAAGCGGTGGGCGAGTCCACAGGCACCACCCGGAAGGAGTATTACTGGCAGGCTAAGGAGCTAGATTTTCCAGCGGTTTTCAATGCTGGGTATATGCTACAAACCTGGTGAACTTTTTATTTTTATTATTTTTTCATTAATTTTAAATCATAGCTGTGTACATTAATGTGATCATGGGGCACCATACACTGGTTTTATAGACCATTTGACACATTTTTATCACACTGGTTAATATAGCCTTCCTGGCATTTTCTTAGTTTTGTGTTAAAACAATTATATTCTACATTTACTAAGTTTCACAAGTACCCTTGTAAGATACACCTCAGGTGTAATCCCATCTATCACCCTCCCTCCGCCCATCCTCACCCCTCCCTCCCATCCCTCTCCCCATTCCACAGTAAGTAAAGCAAGCAGACAGCCTGTAACATGTTTTTAAACATATCCATGTCTAGGCCCAGACCACCTAAATTCTATTGGTGTTTTAAAAAATACCAGTAAAAGCAAGGGATTTGTCCAAGGTTGTTTACTATTTGGGATTTGTGTCTGTTCCTTGTAGTGTTTCGTTTTAGGTTAGAGGTCAAGCACATGGTCACGGTAGTTTTAACCTGGAGAACTCTGGCCTTCTGTGGAGGAGAGAATAGACTGGGGGCAGATGGGGAATGATCTTACTCAGCCACTACCAAACTTAGTGGGCAGAATGGGCATTCTGATTGAATGGGGCCCAGGGAAGTTTGGGTGTAATGCAGTCGTGGCATCGTGAAGCAAAGCCAGCCTGGGGACAGTATGAAAGTGCCAAGCCAGAGGGACCCACCCAGGGTCGTGCACGTACCGTCCCTCAGGGGCCGGCCCAGCATCCTGCTCATACAATTTTACTTCATGGGTGTCTTCACATGGACCAAAGCACCCCAAGTCAGATGCTGCTTGCTACAGAATTCAGCTAATGGTTGCTTATTTTGAAGATTAAGAAAAATAGAGGAATCATGAAAATTCACTAATATTTGTAAGTCAAACAAATTCATTTATCAAGGTTCACAAATAATCAATTACTTTCCTGCCCCTTTCACCAAGCACAATATGTAATTTATTAAAGTACTTTTTACCCTCAAACGGTAACTGACACTCTCAGCTGGGTGAGAGAGATTAGCCAAAAGCTGTTTGGGAGTCAGAGGTAGGCCTGAGCGACACTGCAAAATATAAAAAGTAGATGCTCTACAAACTCCCATGTACAGCAGGAGAGACTATGAAATAGCAATTATCTACATTTTCTATTGAAAAGGAATGAAACGCAACTTGACAACTGCATTTTAAAAGCATTCAAAAGGAGAAGCAAGGTACAGATTTTCTGTGAAAATCACAGACCCTCATTAGTCATCTCACAACAAGTGAAAGGAAAACGGGAAGACAGTGACCACCCACCTCATCGCGGTATCTTGCTGCATTCAGATCAATAAAATCCTCGCTGTAATTCACAGAGAAGTTGAGGGCATTCACCAGATGGGCAGCCACATGCACACCTACAGAATCACACCAGGCACAGTCAGTGGATTGTCACATAGGAAAGACAGCCAGGAGTCAGCAATTAAATGTTTAGTTGAAAAGTGAAGTTTTAAAGATACAAAAAATAATAATAACTTAAATACAGACAATTTGCCAAATGTCCAAAGGCTGGCATGAAATAACCCTACTGAGTCAGGATTAGGAAAAAAATACACACCCACTCCCCCATACTCACATTCACAGACATGAGTGTTTATAACATGGGTATTCATCTACTTAAGTGGCTCCTCAGTATTTTAGGTAGTCCACATCTTTGACTTCTCCCATAGCTCCCACACTGCTGTGTATCTTCTACCCCAGTTCAGACAATTAAGTTCATGAACTCATCCTAAAAAAGCGCTACATACCTCATCGCTGAACATCACCATGGTCACCTTTGAAGGACTCCCCTGGGATATCTGGTGACTATAGTAAGATTCAGTGATATATAGCACGTTGTCTGGAATGAGTTCCAAAACTTAATTGTCCAACCCTGAACTTCACTGCAACACCTCCTAACATACAGCCCCACTGAAAGGCTTCTAACCAGTTCCAATTTTTTACAATCCATAGGTTTCAAAAATAATGTTTTTGATCCAATAGCAGAAATGTTGAGTATCACTTTATGGGGCAAAAATCCAAGAAAATAATAGTAATGGTAAAATAATATACACCTGGGGGGGTACCTGGGGGTCAGTGAGTAGGGCACCAGCCCCATAGACTGAAGGTGGAGGGTTCAAACCCAGCCCCAGCCAAACTGCAACAAAAAATAGCTGGGCACTGTGGTGGGTGCCTGTAGTCCGAGCTACTGGGAGGCTGAGGCAAGAGAATAGCCTAAGCCCAAGAGCTGGAGGTTGTTGTGAGCTGTGATTCCATAGCACTCTATGGAGGGCGACAGAGTTTCACTCTGTCTCGAAGAAAAAAAAAAATATTCACCTGACACAAAGTGAACTAGAGGTTTGGCTAGAGTGGACTAGAGGTCTGGCACAGGGAGAGAAAAAGAAAATTATCTTGAGGAGGTTGGAGAAGGCAGAAGCACATGATCTGGTCCAGCACACCCGCCCCCTTCCCAACCTTTCTTCACAGGCAGAATAAAGTGTGACAGAAGAGTGCACTTAATGTGCTAAAAAAGAAGAACAGATAACTCGGTGGAAACCTGTGATCTTGGCTATACTGTTTGCCTTCCAAGGCCTCAGTTTACTTCTTTATACAATAATGGTGACAGAAATGAGAGACTTGATGAGATAAGAGATCTGAAATTGCTTAGTAAACCATTACAGTTCACAGCAATATGTGGAGCACACTGATCCACAAGAAGACATGGCTTGGAACCTAGAAAACTCTGCGATCTCCTCCAATCTGGACCATGAAACATAGAGAAGAGCTCTCAATTTCTCACAAAGGCTGATGACAGTGAGAGAGGACTAGAATGCTGACGATCCTACATAATTTAAAGGACTTACAAGCTCGTTCAGGTAATGAAATGGGGAAAAGTCACATGAAATGTTCAAGACTTGCTATAAAGTTAGAGGAATCAGGACAGTGTGGTATTAGGAAGAGAAAAGAAGAACAATGGCACGGGACACAGATGGCAGAAACAGTCACACAAATATAGTCAACTAATCTCTGACAACACGGTACAAAAGCAATACAATTTTCTCATTTAATTCTCCCAATAAAACGAAGTAGATAGGATCATCCTTATTTTACAGATAAAAAGAAAAACTAAGTTAAAAAACAAAGGTGACGTAGTCAAAGTCAGACCACTGTGAGTGGCAGAAGGCAAACCTTCTCCTTCACAGCAATACTCTGCACTCTCAGTCTCTTGGTTGCTTTCTGACATGATTAATGATGAAAACAAATCCAGTAATGAGTACGCCAAAGTTTCCTAATCATCTTCCATTTTTGACCTTTCAGCCTGCTTTCCCTTAACCGATTCCTAACACTTACCACATCCTCAGTCCTTATCCTCACTAGAGTCCTAACCCCATCTCTGAGCGTCTCACTACCTCTCACCTCCTCAGATGGAGACTTGATGGGAAGATGTTCAGAGATAAACTGCGAAGATGTCTATTCCAATAATGGCTGGCAATTTTTACAAAGCCAGAAAGTTTAATGATTTCTCTGCAATGGACATATAGAAATACTCCTGAGTCAAATGGCCATATCTAAATGTTCAGTTAAAAAGACTTCAGTATCAAAATAGCTCTATCATATCAAATGATAGCCTGGTGAAAACGTCAGGTGCTATGCCAATAGGATAATTAACCCTGGAGATTGTAAATTACAGTAACTAATTCTATCCTAAGAACTTCGTATTATTATCTCATTTTAGCCTTAAAATCATGAGGGAGGAGCTACTGTGAATCAGTTTCATAGTTAAAAAACAACAACAACAAACTGAAGATCAGAAAGGTGACACGGCACATTTTAGCAGAAAGGCAGCTTGGTAGAGCCTGTGCAATCTGTCTTCCAGGGTTTGTAAATTTAATCACTATGTTTATTATCTTCTGTTCCCCAAATATGAAAAGTATCATACACTTTTCTGAATGAAATGTATTTTAAAATGATTCTTAGTTAAAATAAGATTCTCCCTTTATTTTTTAACTGGGAAAAGAGCAAGACAAAATTTTACAAACTTAGACATTTGTTCTTCTAACCAACATTAATATCAAAGGAATATTTATCAACACAATTCTGAGTGGAATCATATTCTCATGAATGAAAATTTTGCATTCTGATTCTCATGCATTTAAACTCCTATCATGGCATTGCTTTCAAAGCTTGGAAGTTTTCAAGTGTGCTTTTTCCAATATTTCTAAATGAAATAATTTGCTTGCAGAAAAACGTCATAGTCAGCTTGGCAGGCAAACTTTGGATATTATAGTGTAAAACATCATAAGACAGGGGTGGCGCCTATGGCTCAAAGGAGTAGGGCACCAGCCCCATATACCAGAGGTGGCGGGTTCAAACCCAGCCCTGGCCAAAAACTGCAGAAAAAAACAAACAAACATAAGACATGCCCATTTTCTCTAGTCCCGCCAGACAAGCCTCTTTAAACACATGGAAAAGAAAAACTAAGCTATTTAATAAGAAAATATCAAGTTGGTGACAGCAGATAATATACAGAACAATAAAATTATACCTTTAATCATTCACAAAATGCATATTTCTCACAATATATTTAGCATCGGTTGGCTTTCTCACCTGAGAAAATACAGATAGTAACACCACAGGTTATATGGAATGTTCTGCTTTTATCCAACAATCTTCTTGTTCTCCTGCTGGGAACCTAATCAAAATCATAATATGGTAAAAATGATGCAACATGTAAGATATATGTACACTGTTTTTCACTATACGATTATTCATAACACCAAAATTTTGGAAATATGGCAGAAATCTATTAATAAAAAATTGGTGAGATGAATTATGATGTACTTAGTTAATGGAATACCCAAACCATTAAAAAGAATGTGAGAAGGTTATATTATTAATATGGTCAGATGTGCAAGATATATTGTTAGGTGAAAAAGTTACAAAACATAAACTATACTACAGTCGTATTTTGTTCAACATTAATGACATCATATGCTAACATGTCTACAGGCATTTACCCCAAATGGTCATCAGTGGTTGTTCTGGCAGAGTAAGATTAGGGGAAACTTTCTCTGATCATTTTGCATATTTCTGAAATGTTTTAATTTTAAAATATATATTATTTCCTTTTGTAGTCAAAAATACATTTATGTTTAAATGACACAATCTCATCACTGGTTTAAAATGACTGCCTGATCTTCTAACAAAATAAAATGTCAAGCACTTTGAATCAACGGTTCACACTGGGGACAATTCTTTAAAGAATATTAAATTCTGAGAGATTTGTGGGGGGGGGACTTTCTGCCACTTATCTTCTCTTTCTTCACAACAAGCCAGCGGCCAGCCACAGAGATCAAAACCTAGCATTTTACAGTGGTAGGCAACTGAGATAAAAAGTTACTTCCACAAATCACTACATTAAAAATACGATTTCCAAATGTAATTGCATAAAAAAGTTGAGAAGCTTTATTAGAGTAAATCTGTACACCTGAAATTCACAGAACATCAAAATGACCCCAAGATAACAACTCCTTTTAAAATATCAATATCTATTAAGCACTCTTACTACCTTAGTTAAGAATTGACATGCATGCATACCCATTCACACAAAAATAATCAAAGGGAAAAAAAGTTACCTGAGTTTTAACAGAACAACTGCTTTCCCGTTTTCTACATCCTTCATTTTATAACACTAAATAACCACACACGACGTCATGATTGAATCAAGACATCTTTTTCAAGCCTGTTACAGGCAAAATGGGCATGTGTGTTAAGCAGGGTAAGTTACCAACACCAGCAATCATGTGTGTATTGCTGACAGGCTACAGGGTTCCACTCTGCTCACCTGGGGCATGGGATAGCGGATTCGTCTTAGTTCTGCCATTCACTAGGCTCATGCTACATAAACTCTCTGTGCCTCAGCTCCCTCATGTGTAAAATGGAACTAACAATACCTGATTGTAGAATCTCTGTAAGGATTCACACTTACCTAGGGCAATTACCTATTATTCTCTGCTCTTACCTAATGCTGCAGAATAGCTCAGCTATCACAGGGACAGGTGACACGGTCCTTACCGTCTTCTTTGAAGAAAACGCTCTAGCCAAAAGTCAGACCATGAAAACTAAGCAGAACTAATACCTATTTCACTTCATTTTTATGCTGGAATCTGTAAGTAGGATTTTTTTTTTTCTTACCTTCTGGGATCCTCGGAGGTAAGCCAGAAGTGTTCGGCACATGGGCAAAAGGATAAGGCTGCAGTTGAGGTTAAGAACAGATGCAGAGGCTCTGCTTAGACACAATCCTAGCTGAACAAATAAGGCAGGTGTCAACACACAGTTAATGACAAAATAAACTACACACAACCGTGACCAGGACCTATAACACTGCAGGTCTCAACCTGTTCCTCCTTTAAGAATCATTCCACATGCTAACCAGTGTTTTTTAAAAACCTTCCCCTTTTCTCTCACCAACTCTCCTAACAAAAAAAAAAAAAAAACGGTTTCTTTCTGCTCTGAATTGCCACAAAACTAAATACTCCTCTCATTTCTAGTGTTACCTGAGAACATTCTCCCAGGGCAAGGTTGATTTCTCATTCTGCACCATCCTGCTAGCCTGGGTGTTAAGTGCAAGAGCCTACCAACACATTCTGCACCTTCACCCTGGTGAAGGATCTGGGGATGGATCTTTTGCTCACTGATAAGGCCACAGTGTTTACAGATTTGTGCTCTCTCTCTGGAACACTCTTAGTCGTCACACAGCCCGCCTCTGTGCACACCCTGGCCTGCCCCCACGCTGCTCACGTCACCACCTCTCATCATCCTTCAGGTTCATCACAAGCACTACTTCTTCAGGGCACTTCTGGAACATGAAACTAGGGGAGATCTCACTGGCCTAAATACTCCCTTTGCTTTCTGTACATCCCTAATTATGTATTCCAACACTTTTTCCAATCTTCTATTTAAATTTTACTTTTAATTAACCAACAAAATTGTATATACTAATTGAGTATACTATGCAGTTTTGATACATGAATGCATTGTGGAATTAGCAAATGAGACTAATTAGCATAGCCATCACCCAAATATCATCTCTTTGGGATAGTCCCTGGGGGGTAGGGGGTGGAGAGGAGACAAGATGGCTGACTGAAGCCAGCTTTCCACAGAGGCTCCGTCCAGAAGGAAGAGTTGAAGGACAAAAATTTAGCAAGTAACCTGGTGGATTTGAGCTGCACTAAGAGAGAAGGTTGAAGAATGCACAACAACCCCGCTGAGGCAAGCTGCGACCACAAGGATACAAATAAAAAGTACAAAATCCATCACCAAGCACACAGGAGTCCCCTCCCCCATGAGAATGGCTCAGAATGCCCCACAAACAATCAGGCAGAGTTGAAAGGTCCTCCCACTACACTTCACCAGGAGAGACTCTCTAAAAACTGGACCTACCTCCACTACTAGGGTGCCATGGCATTCTCCTGCCAGACATAAAACTGTATAAAACTGTATATATTCTCTACATGCAACTCTGAGCTCCCAGCATTCCCCTCCACTCACACTGAGGTCTGGATGCCTGTCCCCCAGGAGTCCAGACTCTTGGGTGATTTCTCAAGGGATGTGGACAGTGCCTGGGCTGCAGCTGGTAAGTGCTAGCTCTGGGGCATGGGAGCAAGGAGAGGACGGTCGGCTGAGAGGGAACCACACCGGAGCGGAGGCACAGTGCGGCAGCCGTCTTTTGGCAACAATACAGCCAGGCATAAAACTGTGTAAAACTCTATATATTCTCTATCTACAATCCTGAGCTCCCAGCACTCCCCTCCACTCTCACTCTGAGATCTGGAGGCCTGTCCCCCAGGAGTCCAGACTCTTGGGCCATTGCTCAAGGGGTGTGGAGAGTGCCTGGGCTGCAGCTGGTCAGTGCAGATTCTGGGGCACGGGAGTGAGAAGAGGACAGTTGGCTGAGAGGGAACCACACCAGAGCAGCGATTCCCTGAGGCATAAAATAGCAGCCCTCTTTTAGCAGCAATACTGCTCACTACCTGATATTCTGAAACTACACCCCCTGTCTCCCTGGGCAAGCAAAGACCATGAGTAAAGGATTTGCCTGAGGCAACACCAACTTGAAAACCGGGGAAACTCCTAGGGCAAGGCTCACCCAGAGGTCCGCTTTACTGAGCCTAAGATGCACCTGGCCTTCAGGGGATCATCAGCCTACAGACAAAGGAAGGCAGCAGAACAGAACTGACAGTTAACCGAATACGAGAGCAAAGACAAGCTGATTTGGAACTCAATTCAGCTTCTCTTCTACAGGGGAACCGCAAAGTTGTTCTGTTCTGTTCTAACAGTAACATTAATCAGGGGCGGGACTGGAGCTGAGTAAAAACCCCCAACCATCATCAAGTGCCCGAGGTTGTCAGGCCTCACCTCCTCTTGCTAGAAAGAGGCAGAGCACAGTGGCCTGGCAGACTTCCTTATGATTTAAGCAGGTGCAAACTCCTGAAGTATCAGTTCACTATAGTCAACTGGGTCAACAAACTGCAGGGCTATCTGTGACTGGGTGTGACAGTGATGCAAGGTGGGGAAAGAGGCATCAACCTTCCCAGACTGATCTATTGGCTGGGTGGCTCCTCCTGACTCCACACAGCACTGGAGCAAGCCACAACAGAGTAGTCACCAGACCCCTGTGATCGAGTTCCCAGAGACCTCTTAAACTCTCTCACCCGAAACAGGTGCAGACTGAGACAATTGATTTGGACCTTCTGAACTGAGCAAATCACATGAGGACAAATCAGGTGGTACCCTGGGTGTGCAGTTGTAGGAAGGTTTGATTTTCCTTTTCCAATTGTTGCCTGTGGTGGGTGGGGTGACTTAATTGCTGATATTTCTCCACAGCTGAGACTTCAATCCAGAGTATCTTTTTCACTAGGGTCGAACAAAAACCAGCTGAAAACAAGATAGAACCACTAAGCCCCACCACACCAGACAGGGCCCCAGCTGCTCAGGCCACAACACTGTATGGGCCCTCGACAAAGCCCCAGGGGAAAAATCAAAGGGAGTAAAACAACCATGGGGTGGAATCAGTGGGAAAACTCGGATAACATGAATAACCAGAATAGATCAACCCCCCCCAAGGAAAGATATGGCAGATGTAATTGAAGATCACATTCATAAACAACTGGCTGAGATGTCAGAAATAGAATTCAGAATTTGGGTTGCAGACAAGATTAATAAAGTGGAATTGGGAATTCAAAGAGAAATTCAAAATCTGTCTCAAAAATTTAACAAATTTAAAGACAAAACCACCAAAGACCAAGACACACGGAAGCAAGAATTAGCAGCCCTCAAAGATATGAAAAATACAGTAGAATCCCTCAGTAACAGAGTGGAACAAGCAGAAGAAAGGATTTCTGACATTGAAGAAAAAGCCTTTGAATGCTCCCAAACTCTCAAAGAGGAAGAGAAATGGAGAGTAAAAACGGATCATTCTCTCAGAGAGCTCTGGGATAATTTGAAGAAGGCCAATATCCGACTCATTGGAGTCCCTGAAACCAATGAAGTGACCTTGCTAGGCACAGAGGCCCTTCTCCATAAAATTATGAAAGAGAATTTTCCAGACACGCCTAGAGATTTTGAAATTCAGATAGCAGACAGCTTCGGAACCCCAGCACGACTCAACCCCAATAAGACATCCCCCAGGCATATCATAATTAACTTCACTAAAGTTGATATGAAGGAGAAAATTCTCAAAGCAGCCAGATGAATGAAAGCCATTACCTACAAAGGGAAGAATATTACAAAGACTGCAGATCTCTCTGCTGAAACATTTCAAGCCAGAAGACGGTGGTCACCAACTTTTAATCTCCTAAAGCAAAATAACTTTCAACCCCAGATCCTGTATCCAGCTAAACTGAGTTTCATTTATGATGGAGAAATTAAATACTTTAATGACATTCATATGTTGAAGAAATTTGCCATAACCAAAGCAGCTCTTCAGAAGATTCTCAGACCTATTCTCCATAATGACCAACCCAATCCTTCACCACAAAAGTAAACTCACTCGGAAACTTTTAATCAAACTCCAACTTCCCCACTGGTGAAAGGATTAAAAATGTCCACTGCATTTTTGAAAACTTTGATACCCAAAATTTTACCAGACTTCTCAATATTCTCCATTAACGTGAACGGCTTAAACTGTCCTCTAAAGAGGCATAGGTTAGCTGACTGGATACAAAAACTCAGGCCAGATATTTGTTGCATACAAGAATCACATCTTTAACTTAAAAAGACAAATATAGACTCAGGGTGAAAGGATGGTCATCCATATTTCAGGCAAATGGTAATCAGAAAAAAACAAGTTTTGCAATTTTATTTGTAGATACAATAGGCTTTAAACCAACAAAAGTAAGGAAGAATAAGAATGGTCACTTCATATTTGTTAAGGATAATACTCAATATAATGAGATTTCAATTATTAAAATCTATGCAGCCAACCACAATGCACCTCATTTTATAAGAGAAACTCTAAGAGACATGAGCAACTTGATTTCCTCCAGCTCCATAACAGGCAGAGACTTCAACACTCCTTTGGCAGTATTGGATTCATCCTCCAATAGGAAGCTGAGCAAAGAAATCTTAGATTTAAACCTAACCATCCAACATTTGGATTTACTAGGCATCTACAGAACATTTTATCCCAACAAAACTGAATACACATACTTCTCATCAGCCCACGGAACATACTCCAAAATCAACCACATCTTAGGTCACAAGTCTATCCTTAGTAAATTTAAAGGAATAGAAATTATTCCTTGCATCTTCTCGGAGCACCATGGAATAAAAGTTGCACTCAGTAACAACAGGAATCTGCAAACACATACAAAAACATGGAAGTTAAATAACCTTATATTGAACAATAGCTGGGTAAGAGATGAGATCAAGAAGGAAATTGCCAAATTTTTGGAACAAAATGACAATGAAGACATGAATTCTCAGAACCTCTGGGTTATGGCAAAGGCAGTCCGAGAGGGAAATTTATACCACTGCATGCCTTCCTCAAGAGAATGAAAAGAAAGGAAGTTAACAACTTAATGGGACATCTCAAGCAACTGGAAATGGAAGAACATTCCAACCCCAAACCAAGTAGAAGAGAAGAAATAACCAAAATTAGAGCATAATTAAATGAAATTGAAAACAAAAGAATTATACAACAGATCAATAAATCAAAAAGTTGGTTTTTTGAAAAGGTCAATAAAATAGATAAACCATTGGCCAACCTAAGCAGGAAAAAAAAGAATAAAATCTCTAATCTCATCAATCAGAAATGACAAAGACGAGGAGGGGGGAGGTTTGGGTGGAGGGAGGGTGATGGGTTGGGCCACATCTATGGTGCATATTTTTATCTATAATAAAAAGTAAATAAAAAAGGAAAAAAAAATCAAATCACAGAGAATGGTTTTGTAGAACAGTGTTTCTCTGTGTCTATGTGGAGAAGTTCATGGATGACAGGAGAAATGCGCTGCTAAAAATATCCCCTCTGGGATAAAGTATGACACTCCCATTCATAAGCTAGACATTAACTATGATTGCTTACATTAGAAAATATATATATATATATATTTTAGAATTTGATTCTTACAGTATTTCCATTTAGCAAAATGGTATTTTGCCTTATGAAAAGCACTCTGAAATTTACTAGCTTGATATTTCAAAAGTTTTTCTTCAGTAAATGTATATATGTTGTTGTGCTTAAGTAGTCTGTTCTACCTCAGCATTCCAATACTGAAAAGTAAGCCTTGAATTTTATTTCATTATCATCTGTGATAGGGTGTAAATGTAAGGCTTTATAAATATTTCTTCCTCTGTGTGCTTTCGTTGTTAAACAAATTTGCTCACTCTCTACCATGGCTGGTAAGCTGCCAGGTTAAGGTTAAGTGTCCCTGGGAAGTGGGAGCATACTTGGGGAAGTTCCTTCCAGAAAGGAAATGGAAATGGAGAAATGGCCCTTTAAGCCGATGAACTTGGGAAGGGGAAGGACAAGTTGGCAGACCAGAGAAGTGGCTTCTGACTTTTAGATGTTAGAAAGGTTGGAGAGAAATCTTGATTCATTAGAGATTTTGTCCCTTTCCCTCACTTACTTTCCTGGAAAGATTTGTGCTGTGAGGCCCTGATCCAATTCAGGGAGGCAGGTGCTGCTCATGGTTGGAAATGGACTAGAGAGACGATAGATCCTGCAACTGAGCTCTGAACCTCGCTCTTGTGTGGGACATACAAGGGATCCAGATATTTCTGTGGGTTGTGTTGAATTGACATGGGGGTGCTGAGAGGGTGGATCGATTACCCAGAGACTCAGGCTTGGAATGAAGGGGAAGCTGGCTAGGACACATCACCCATGCCATGCAGGACTGGAGTACTTCTGCAGTCCTCAGTCCAGAACCCAGATGGATGAGGCACCTCCTGCTGAAATGAGCCCCATGCCTGGCTTTCAGGCCCCAGTCCAAGTTCTTCATCTACTGCAGTTCTGTGAGCTCATAGCAAAATTTCCCTGCCTCCTGTCTTGGAGCCAGACACCAACGTTAAGCAGCAACAGGAGAAGGTGGGGTAAATTGTGAAAGGCAGTATTTATCTAACACATAATCTAGATATCCAATCTATACTAGACAGACTACAGGAGACAAGGAGATCATTAATGATTTAAGAATGCCCTCTCCACTCCATCCTAACCTCAGTCTACTGAATAAATAGAAGACCGGGAGAAATAGAACAATAGCAGAAAATTAATGCCATTTCTTATTGTCGTCTGAGTAATAGCGTGTAAATTCCCAAGCCAATTCAACACAATGGCACTACTATATACATACACACTATACTCTCTACCAGTATTTTTTTCTTCAAGTTCCTCTCATAGAACCCACTTCCCTGTATGTTTTGAGAAGGCTGTCATCATTCCTTCAACACAATTCAGCAAAACACCATCTGTCAAGCATCATGTTCAGACATCAATAAGCAGAAAGAACCTCCTCTCCCTCTCCCTCCCTTCTCTTCTTTTCTGGATGACAGGAAGGGGAAGAGCCACCTGCACACATTGGCTTTGAAATTGAAAGTGTCTCTGGTTTCCTCCTAAAAATTAATTATCTCTCAGGAACCACATCATCTTCTCCTATGGGCTGTTATCAATTTTTCTCCTCCTCTTCTTTTTTTCCGTCTTGATTTTTGTGTCTTCTCCCTGCCCCCCCCAAACTCAAAGCATAAACTTTAACGATGAAATTTCATGCTCAGTCAACTTCTTTATGGCCACTTAAGAAGCATCAGTGAGGTTATATACCTGCTCTTGGGAGCAGTGCTGCCAGTTTCTCATTATGGTGCGGGCAGCTGAGAGGGAAAAGTGGCCAAGCAGTGGGAGGCAGCCCTTTCCACCCTCGGTATTCCACGGAGTACATGAGATTCTATCCCTGTGTCCAGAAGGAAGAGACACTCACTTCCAAGCTTCAATTTTGGAGCCTGCAGCTCATTCATTCATGCATTCAATTCAAACCTTGCTTTATCATATAATTAATTGCTTATTCTCTCTACTCCTTTTTAAAGATGACTTAGTTTCAACATATGGAAATTTTGAACACAGTCCTTCCTTTCCTGCATCTTATTTTACAAAATGTCTCCTATCCAAAACTTATTTCTCTCTCTGATTTTTTAAACATTAGTGTACTTCTTTTCATTTTCAACTCAGTCTTTGAAAAGAGTGTATGTGATAACCTTCCCATTCAGAGGAATAAACAAGCATGTCTCACACTCTAGTGGAATTTCACTACAGAAACCGATTTTATGTGAATTCACATATTTGGATTTGTCAAACCCTGGAAGTTGCAGTGTAGGAACATGCTAATTGCATTACGCTGCTAGCATCATGGTTTAAGGAGCAAACATACTGGGATTGTATTTCACTAAGAGAAGCATGATCTTGTGTTTTTTTATTATTAAATCATAGATGTGTACATTAATGCAATTGAAAGGCATGATCTTGAATAAGTCATTGAACCTCTTTGAGCCTTAGTGCCCTCTGGAAAATGGACAGGGTCTTTTGCAAAGAGCTTCTTTACAGGAATGTTGTAAGGGTTAAATGAAACAAAGTGTAAACTCTCTGAAACAACAATAACAAAACAACACAGTGGAGCAAAAACAAACAAAAAACCAAAGTCTAGCAAGGCAGAATGCTTTATTCTTTGGACCACTTCATCCATAAGAAAAATCAAGAAACCACAAGGACAGAATCATAACTCTCAAAAATATGACAACTACTTCCTCTGAGTAGTATTAAACCATGAACATATTTTTCAGATTTTGATTTTTCCTATAACCTGACCTGGCCTCATTATTTCATTCATGAGACCTAAACTACATTTCCTTATTGATAAAAAGTAATTAAAGATATGATAAGAAGTAAAGAGTTATAAACATTTTAGTACATTTTATATACTCTATAAGGGTCATGTGACAACGTGCCAAGTTCTCTCTTTTTCCTTGCTTCTCTCTATCTTTTGATACAGGAGGAAACTAATTAATAAAACAAATACAATCAATCAATTTGGAATTAAATAGCCCCTGCTTCATGCCTTGATTTTAAAGATAAGTGTAAAAACAGCCTAGGGTAAGGTCTCTGTTCTTAATGAGTCTACCCTACTGTTCTACTCTGTTAAAAATTACAAAGCAGTATAATCTTAACAATTGTATGTTCTCTTAATAACCTAATACTTGAGTCCCTTCTAGAATGAGATCCATAATTCATTGTTCAGCTAGCTCTTCATAAGTCAATCTATTTCTTCCTTTTCACTGGTCTGAATGAAAATTTTCTTACATTAACATTCCCAGTAGTATCTACCTTTAATTCAACCACCGTTAATTCTACCATCTCTAATTCTACTTATGCTTTTTGTAGAATGGACTGAAAATTCCTATGTTGAAGCCTAAATCCTCAATGTGACATTATTTGGAGGTAGGATCTTTGAATGGTAATTAGGGCGTGAGCCCTCCTTATGAGGACATGAAGAGGCCAGAACTCTCTTTCACACTTTATGAAGATACTCCAAGAAGACACCCATCTACAAATCAGGACAAGAGCCCTTACCAGAACCCAGCCATGCCACAGCTCAATTTAGACTTCTAGCCTCCAGAAGCATGAGAAATAAGCGTTTGTTTTTTAAGCGCCCAAGTCTATACTATTCTGTTACAGCAGACTGAATTGACTAAGATGTTGGCTGTACATTTAAATGTTTTATTGTGAGACTGATGGGGGAAAGCATTGATTCTTCACTGAAGAAAAGTGGGAAGTAAGAAGCATGGAGTTTATCAGGCAGGGAAAGCTTAATAATCAAAGTAGCTCTCAAACAGGGCTTAGACTAACATCCAGCATTTAAATAATTAAAGCTTAATCCAATACAGGGAAGAGTGCAGGAGGAAACTAACTATCAAACAAGACGTAGAGGCAGAAATGAGGGTGAGAGCCCTCACAGAGCTAACTGCAGAGACTTCTGTCAGGACTGAGAACCAGATCCAACAATGGCAAAGACAGTAACATGTTCACAAAATTCCACTTGGCCCACATACCCTCTCCCCAAACAAGAGTGCAGGGAAATATTCCACATTTTTGGAAGTCCAGAAATGCTCACAGAGGAATTTTCTGCTCTGTGAAGTAATTACATATAATACCACCACTGGGATCTGCAGGCCTATATTTTCTCACATCAGGGGACAATGAGGTTGCATGTCTAGGCCTATGTTCTCAATAAGGTTAGACAGTAATGAGTCACAGGTGTGGTTGTGGTGGTCCAGGAACTCCATGTTTTTCAAAAGTCCTGAGAACAGAGGAGGAGTAAGTTGCATCTTCTAAAGCAGTCCTCAACCAAAAAGCAGGGCTAGACCTCAGAATGGTAATGAATTTTCAGTAGCAGTAGTGAACAGCTCTTTGAGAAATTCAGCAAGATTTCACAGTGTCCAAGAAAAGGTACGCATTTTTCAAATCAGAGTGAAACAAAATGCTTACTGATCCATAGAACAAAGAGAATATCTCAAAAAAAAAAAAAAAATCAAAGTAAGAATTGCATTCTTTTTAAAAATTATTTCAGAATATTATAGGGGGACACTGGTTTGGTTCCATGAATTGCCTTTGTACAGCTGAGTCACAGTTATAAGTGTGTACCTCACCCTGATGGTAGGCATTGTACCCATTAGGTGTGAATTCACCCCTCACCTCCCAGCCCTCCCACATGCTTGCTTTCTGTTGAGTTTTACTACTGAATGTGCACATGGGTGTTGATTAATTACTTCTAATTTAATAGTGAGTACATGTGGTGTTTATTTTTCCATTTTTACAAAATTTCACTTAGAAGAATGGTCTGCACTTCCATGCAGGTTGTTACAAAAGGCATTACTTCACCACTTCTTTTTTATGGCCAGTAATTCTTCATGATACACATATACACAATTCGTCAATCCACTCATGTATTGATGGATACTTGGGCTGATTCCACATCTTCATGGTTGTGAATTGTGCTGCTACAAACATCTGAGTGCAGGTGTCTTTTTGATAAAATGACTTTTTTTTTCCCTTTAGGTAAACACCACTAGTGGGATTGTTGGATCAAACGATAGGTCTACTTTTAGTTCTTTGAGGTATCCCCACAAAACTTTCCACTGAGGTTGTACTAGTTAGCAGTCCCACCAACAGTATGTAAGAGTTCTTTTTTCTCCACATCCACACCAGCATCTACTGTTTTGAGATTTTTTTCATAAAGGCCATTGTCCCTGGAATCAGGGCATACCTTGTCCTGGTTTTAATTTGCATTTCTTTGATCATTAGAGAAGGTGAACACATTTTCTTGCCTATTGCCCATTCATCTATCTTCTTTTGGAAAGTGTCTGTTCATATCTTTTGCCGCCATTTTTACGGAATCTGATTTTTTCTTGATGATTTACTTGAGTTCTTTGTAGATACTTGCTATCACTCTTTATCAGAAGTACATCATGCAAATATTTTCTCCCATTCTGTAGGTTGTCTGTTCTCTCTATTGTTTCCTTGGCTCTTCAGAACTTTCTAATTTAATCAGATACTATTTGTTAATTTTTGTTTTCCCTGTGATTATCTTTGGGGTATTCTTCACAAACTCTTTGCCTAGGCCAATGTCTATGAGAGTTTTTCCAATACTTTCTTTCTAGAATTCTTATAGTTTTATGCCTTAGGTTTAAGTCTGTCATCCATTGTGAATTCCTATTTTAACACATACTCACTCTGTCATCCAAACCATCCTTGAGTTGTTTTGGAAATTTTTCCAATCACCTAAGAAAAGGCTTTTCAATGAAATATTTTCACCTCTAAACCACGAAGTGTGTGCTTTCTAAAGATACACAAAAAATCTTATCACTTGCAGAATACTATAAAAAACTAATCTTTGGGCCCAATGTACTCCTAAAACAAGTGGTGAGGTGTTAAAGTCTTCAGGTTGACAGTTTGGAAAACTCAATGCAAAAATTATACAGAATGTTTTACTGCACAAAGAAGGTTTGAGAAAATAAATGTTCCTGGATGTGATGAGTGCAGTTCCATTCTCTCTAACTTTACAAGCTCTAATATTTTGGCTATAAAATTAATCAATATCCTATTGGGATGATAAGTAGCTTCAAATTCATTGGTGAATTTTAATACACTGCATAACACAGAAATTTATATATTAAACTCAAAACATGAAACATCTTTATTTGCTTATATTTGTTTGTTTTTCTTAGTTCCTCCCCCTATTGGCACTAAAATATGTAAATATTTCACACAGCACTTAGTACTAAAAGAATATACTGACAACAGTTGGTATCTCAAATTATTCTGGATTCTATTTTGATTCTAAAATGTGAGGTTGAGTTTTTGACTGTGCTATGAGTAGGTGTATAAGTGATAATAATAAATAAGGTATAAGACATGTAAAGGAGAGGACATTGGATTAGGAGGACTGACTTTCTAATCGGAGTAGTTATCACTTATTAAGTGCCTATTATGTGCCAAACACAGTGTACTTTAGCCTCATTTAAACCTCAAGACAACCGGAAGTAGATACTGACATCGTCCCCATTTTAAGAAAGAGGAAACCAAGGCAACAGTGATTAAAATAGAACTTTTTGGAAGTTCTCCAGCATTGGAGAGATGGGGCTAGATTTCAATTCCAGGCAGGCAGACCCCAAATCCCATAGCAGCCCTGCTCATAATATTGTGGTGAAAAGCAAATGGCACTATAGCCACAAGACTGCTTGGTCAAAGACAGAGCATAAAGGAGTTTTAACACTATTGCAGTTATTATTCTGTCACTAAAGTAAAACAAAGAAGTCCTACAAGCTGCAGGTCAGTTTTCCTTTGATCAATTCTTAACTGAGAACAAGTCACTGGGCATGTGATGTTCTTACTCATATACCAGTTGGCAATACACCTGGAGTGATTACTGGGGCAAGTCTTTTTGCAGCCTACAGTGGAACGTAAGGCAAATCTCAAGAGAGCTTAAGGCAAATAGAAAAGTTGCCTCCCAAAGCAAATAACCGAGTTGGTGCTCAGAGAGTACTAGATTTTCACAATCTGTTAATTGTGAAAATACTGAACTATTTCTGCACCAACTGATGAGTAAGTGCTGCCTTGAGCCATAGTATCTGTGTCCCATCCACACTCCTCTACTTTCCCCGCCCTTCCACAACCCCTTGTCTTGCCATATATAGGGGTGGTGTGGTGTGCAGGCAAGGACATAGGACGTGAAAGCAACCCTGTCAGATGGTGCATTCTCTCTGCTGCTACTTTGTCATCCTGGGTGAATTGTACCTCTTCATCAGGCCTTTATTTGCTCATCAGCAAAATGGCTATGTAATAAGGTTTAATTTGGACAACATATGTCCAAGAGCTTTGCAAATGCCAAAGAACCACCTATGTGCCAATGATGTCACCATCATAACTATAGGGCACAGAGTACATCCTTCAAGGACAGGTGCTTGCTTTATTGGGCATCATTTAGCTTCATAGTAAAGGCCATCTTTGATGGCCTGTCACATTTACTTCTGGTTCTAATGGGCAAGATTAAAGGACAGTATGAATTGCTTTTATGTTCCCAAAAATAATTTCCTTAAGAATATGACTATGCATTCTTCATACTAGAGGCTCAAAAGTGATCTAGGAGAGACTGTGAGATTGCAAATATGCAACCTGTTATCTGGGAGACACATGCCAGTTGGGTTCTTCGTCATACATTTTTATGTGGTGTTGCTGTAGCTGCTGAACAGCTGTTGTGCTCTATCCCAGTGGCTGCATTCCAGTGGTGGGCAAAGAAGCTTCCACGTCTGCTAAATGTGCTCTACAGTAATTGCTAATTCAGTGTATTTGGATCCACTGGGATTGGAGGCATTACAAAAATAGACACAGAGAAGCAGGTTGCCACAAGCCAATGCTCTGAGTTTTGAGGAAAAAAGGAGATCTCATGAAGCAATTGCTTTCTAATTTCACTAGAATTAAATTCAGTTCATTTCATTTCTGCAAAGCACTGTGCTTCATAGTGAAGAGACAAATAAAAAGAAATCACTGGTTCCTGTCCTAACAGAATGTTTATTTTAGTGGAAAAGACAGAAATACATGAACATAATTCCTTCAAAGAGCCTGTAGCTGAGTGACCACAGTATGTCAAAATCACGTTTTGATGAAAGTGACTTTGTTGTTTTTTTTGTTTGTTTGTTTGTCTGGTTCTTAATTAAATCATAGCTGTGTACATTGATATGATCATGGGGCATCATACACAAGCTTCATAAACCATTTGACACATTTTCATCACACTGGTTAACATAGCCTTCCTGGCATTTTCTTAGTTATTGTGCTAAGACATTTACATTCCACATTTACTAAGTTTCACATATACCCTTGTAAGATGCACCGCGGGTGTAATCCCACCAA
>CAUYPK010055858.1:0-21544 GCA_963574355.1 Loris lydekkerianus
TTTTTTTTTTTTTTTTTTTTTTTTTTTTTTTAAGAGCGGGGTCTTGCTCTTTGTCAGGCTACTCTTGAACTCCTCAGCTTAGCAATCCACCTGCCTTGACTACCCAAAATGCTAGGATTAGGTGTGAGCCACTGTGCCTGGCAGTTCTCCCAATTCTTTACTTCCAGAAAAGGTAACAGAATTCCCCAATGATGGATCTATGGGCCAAATGATAATTAAACACTCAAAACAGGACCTGTACAAAATCATTGTTTTATTTTAACATCCTAGTTTACTTTTCTTCCTAACTGGCAATTACAATAGGTTATTAAGTATAAAATATCTGATTTTCTTAATTACTAAGTTGACAGTTGGTATCTCCGATATTTCACTGTGATATTTATTATTTTATTTTTATTGTGAAGGTTCATTCTCATTCTTTTCAACACATATTTAGGCCTGTGATTTTCTTTCAAAAAATTTTACAGCAATTTTTTGGAAACCTTGGATAATTTAGAAATCCATGTTATTTTCAAATGTGAGTTCCATTCAGTTCAGGTAGCTCAAAATTTCAATGAAACGTTTGAGAAGAATGTGGCTAATGACTGCACAATATGTCCATAGTTTGGGAAGTTGCGTTCTGGTGAAAATGAGCCATGTGGGCAATCTGAAACTGAAGCAGCTAATAATGAACCAAAAACTGTAGTGGAACTGAATCCATCTTAACCTACATGCCAATTAGCAGCAAAATTTGACGTTATTATTCTAACAATATCGGACCATATGAAACAAATTGGTGGCAAGGTAAAGAAGCTGGAAAGATGGATTCTGAATGAATTAAACAAGCATTGGAAGATAAATCATCAGGAAATTTGCCTTTTTTTTTCCATCACAGACAAACCTTTTCTACACCATATTGTTACTTGTGATGAAGGATGGATCCTTTTTTTTGGCCTTCATAATCCTTAAGCACAGTGATTGGATAAAGTGCCAACACACAGTCCGGAACCAAATATTCGTCAAAGCACATTAATGGTTTCTGCCTGATGGTCCAGCTTCAAGAAATCACTAGAGCTTCATGAAATCTGGTCGGTTCTAGCAGATGGCTATGGCAACCAATTGGATTACAACATGATGAGAATGCTTGTGATTAAGCAGCTCAGACTGGTCAGTATAGTCAGGCCAATTCTCTTGCAAGACACTTGACCACATGTCACACAAAGAATGCCGCTCAACCTACAGAAACTGGACTTGGAAACTCTCTGTCATCACCTTATTCACCAAACCTTGCACCAACTGATTAGCACTTCTTCCAGGCTTTGGATCACTTTTTGAAAGGAAAAATATTCAATTCTCAGCAGCAGTGGGAAACAACTTTTACCATTTCACGGCCACTTGCTCTCCAGGCTTCTGCACTGCAAACATACACAAGCTACAGTTAAGAGGGCAAAACGGTGTTAATAGTTTAGGCACATACTTAGATTAATTTCACATTTCTTGTTTGATACATAAGAAGGTAAACTATTGATTTGAAATGTGATATTTCACATTTAATGAAATTATAGGTATTGTCAATCACAATATAATTCCTATCATCAATGTGTATTACATGTTTCTTCTTGTCCCATCTTAAATGTAAATGGCAAATATATTTTTCATCAAAAATCAAGCAAATAATTGTGCTTATTTTAGAACTTTATATTAAATAAGAACTTCCCCCTAAACTTTAGTAATATTGGCAATAATTAATATTTTGAAATAATTTTATTGGCCACTAAAAATTTCTCTTAAGCAGGGAATTCCTCAAAATCATCATACTGTGTAAAAGTATACCATTTGCAAAAAGAAAAAAAATTAAGATCACACTTGAAATAGTTTGCATAAAGCAATCATCTTAAGGAAGTAGTTAAAGCTGTTTACGACTGATCCAGGTAAAACTTGCCAGTTCTGTGGATCACTCCTAGGCATTCAAGATCCCATGGCACTCCTCAAAATAGCAGAGGCATTAACCTGCAGCCCTGGCCTTATTCCAAATCTATTAATTAAATTCGCCTGACCTTATATTCCCTACATATTTCCAATTAGAAAAATATTTTTCATTTCTCTTTGATATTTCTTTTGGGAAGTAGTTCTGGCACAAATCTCATGTATATGTTCTCCCTTGAAATTTTATTTCAACACAGTTTGAAATTTGGCATGCATGACATCTTTATATTTAAGGTGTTCCCGCCTCTGCTCAACTAATAAACTGTAGCAACAGGGCACCATTGGACATTGCACAGAAAATGATGTTTAGATAAAACATGGCCTCTTGCTTACAACTTCTCATTTCTTAATCATCAAACATTATATAAGAAGAAGAGTAAATAGCAGCTTCTAGGACCTTTTAACGTACAGGGAGAGATATCCTGACAAGAGAGTAGAACTTTATGCTAACAAATATAGAGACAGGGATTGCCACAATTTTTCTTTCTTGTTTTTTTTAACTTGTAAAACTCCACAGCTGGCTATGTGAGGAGAAGAACAGATGGGATGAATTATATATTTAAAGAGCCTTTGACATCATGTCAAACACCTTTTCTTCTGCAAAAGAATCTTTACTGTTTTTCCACTTATTACAGTCATAACAGTCTTGCACTTCATGAAAATGTTATAGACTAGATAAGCAATAAAATATATAATTAGGTATTAAATAGTTTAAGTTGTATTTTACAAATGACAAGGTAAAATTAAAGATAATGCTAAAAATTCTATTTTAGATTAATGATCACTAAACTTCTTTTTACTACATGAAAAATGTGCTATCCTTTTTCACTAGTTAAAAATTATATTTTTTTCCAATCCTGACATTAAGACAATTTTTAAGTCAATGTTTATTTTATAATTTTAGTCACTGATACAGAAGTAAGCATTGTACAGAGGCTGATGCCAGAAAGAATCTTTTTGGGTTACTGACAGACCTAAGTTATTTGCAAGTGAAGTGTGATAATGTATCATATGTATTGTGGCTCAGTGAGTAGGGCTCTGGCCGCATATACCGAGGGTGGTGGGTTTGAACTCAGTCCTGGCCAAACTGCAACAAAAAAGTAGTGGGGCATTGTGATGGGTACCTGTAGTCCCAGCTACTCGGGAGGCTTAGACAAGAGAATCACATAAGCCCAAGAGCTGGAGGTTGCTGTGAGCTGTGATGCTGCAGTACTCTACTCAGGGCGACAAAATGAGACTCTGTCTCTAAAAAAATTAAAAATTAAAATAACTTCACAATATTAATTCATTAATTCAATAAATAGTATTTGAATACCTATTATGTGACAGACAAGGGTTAAAAGTAGAACAGACTTCAACTTCAAGAAACTTACATTTTATTGGGTAAGAAAAATAATAAACACCGAAACATATAAATGCATATGGTCAGGTGGTTTTTTTTTTTTAAACGAAGACTAAAACGATTATTGAGGAAAGAATATTATTTAACTAAATTTGTCAGAGACATTCTTTTTGGAAAGGTATTCTTTGAATGGAGTTATAAAAAAGTGGGAGAGTGACCAATGAAGAACGTATGTGGAATTTTTTTTTTCCAAATGATGAAACAGTAAGTGCAAAGTACCTGTGACAGGAGGCTGATGGCTGTATTGGAGACATTGTGGAGGGCACCATTGCATTCAATTTAGTTAGGAAAATAAAAGAAGAAATGCTGGAATGGGGATAAAGCCAAATACTAAGAGTTTTAAAGAACAAATTGAGTATATTGGTTTTCCTTTGAGTGTAGTCTCCATAGAGTTCAAAAGAAAAGTACAAGGCACTTAGTAAGAAGTCTTTTTTTTTTTTTTTTTTTTTTTTAATTATTGTTTGGGATTCATTGAGGGCACAAAGAATTAGGTTAGACTGATTGCGTTAAAGTCCCTCTTATAATTGTGTCCCACCCCCAAGAGGTGTGTCATACACCATGACGCCCAATCCCCCTTCCTCGTCCCCTCACCGTACATGCTCATTCCCCTACCTTTCCCCCTTGTATCAGCTCATCTACTGCTTTCATATTAGAATAGAGTACATTGGATTCTTGCTTCTCCATTCTCATGATGTTTTGCTAAGAAAAATGTGTTCCACCTCCATCCAAGTTAATACAAAAGATGTAAAATCTCCATCTTTTTTAGTGGCTGAATAGTATTCCATGATTATTTATATTTAATCACAGATTTATTGTCCATTCCTGGGTTTATGGGCATTTAGGCTTTTTCCACATTTTGGTGATTGTAAATTTGGCTGTAATAAACAGTCTAGTAAAAATATCCTTATGATAAAAGGATTTTTTTTTTTTCCCTTCTGGATAGATGCCTAATAATGGGATTGCAGGATCAAATGGAAGGTCTAGTTTGAGTTCTTTGAGGATTCTCCATACTTTCTTCCAAAAAGGTTGTATAAGTTTGCAGCCCCACCAGCAGTGTAAAGGTGTTCCCTTCTCTTCACATCTGAAGCTCTGAGACTTTGTGTTGTGAGCCATTCTCACGGGGGGTTAGGTGCTATCTCAGGGTAGTTTTGATTTGCATTTCTCTGATGATTAGAGATGATGAGCTTTTTTTCATATGTTTGTTAGCCATTTATCTGTCTTCTTTAAAGAAGTTTCTATTCATGTCTCTTACCCAGTGATATGTAGGATTGTTGGGTCTTTTTTTGTTGATTAATTTCAGTTCTCTATAGATCCTAGTTATAAAATTTTTGTTCAATTGGTAATATGCAAATATCTTTTCCCATTCTGAAAACTATTTGCTTTGGTTGTTGTTTCCTTATCTTACAGAAGCTTTTTGGTTTCATTAAGTCCCATTGTTTATTTTGTTGGTGTTGCAATTGCTGCAGTCTTTTTCTAAAATCTTTCCCCAGGCCAATATCTTCAAGCATTGTCCTCACAGTTTCTTCAAGAATTTTTATTGTTTCATGCCTTAGATTGAAATCTTTTATCCATCTTGAATCAATTTTTGTAAGGGGAAAGAGGCATGGGTTAAGTCTTTTGAAATAATACAAGTTGGAAAAATGGTAGTTTAGATCAAGTGTTAAGCAAAGGTAAAGATGAGTAGCCATTGTATTCTGGAGTGGTTTTGAAGGTAAAAGCTATGAATGATCAGATGGATTGATTGTGTATATAAGAGAAACAAAAGACCAAAGGATCACTCTGAAGATTTTGTTGTCTTAAGGATTACAGCTATAGTTTAATAAAGAGAGTGAAAGAGGGTGTGGTGAGTTAAATGGTAATCTCCCCCAAATTTACATTCACCTACAATCTCAAAATGTGATTTTGTTTGAAAATGGGATCTTTTCCTTGAGCTGGGATGGAGAAAAAATAATATTGGATTAGAGCAGGCCCTAAATCTAATGACAGTGTCCTTGAAAGAAACACAGAGACACATTGAGAAGCAAGAAATATAGAGGTAGAGGTCAGAATGATGCATTGGAGGGCACCAAAGGTCACTGGTGACCAGCAGAAATTAGGAGAATCAGATGGACTGAAATCATCTTCTGAGAGAAGAGAAGTTAGGTGAAAAATTCAAAACTGATGGGCAATCAGGAGTTTGATTTTGTTTGGATGAGTTTAAGATGCTTATTACTCATAATGAAAGATGTTAAGTCAGCAGAGTTAACCATAAGAGTCTGGAGTTCTGATGTAAATTAAAGTAAAATATAATTATTGGGAATCATTAAAGAATTATTGATATTTAAAATTATTAGTGAATGAAACCACATGTGGAATAAGTACAATTGTGTAGAAAATTGATAGGAATAACTGAGTCTTTAGGCATTCTAACATTTAGAAGTTAAAGAACTAAGGAATCGCCAGAGGGGAGTGAGAAGAGATAAAAGTCAAGCAAAGAAAGTTTCAACAGAAGATCCATGAAAATTGTTAACAGGTCAAGCAAGTTGAATAATGGAAACTGGATATTGAGTTTACTGATACGGAGAAGAGCACCAGTGACCTTTTCAGCATTTTTTTTTTCATGGAGGGTAAGCAAGCAAGACCTCCACTGGCTTGAATTTCAAAAAATGACCAAGATATGATTTGATTTAAAGTTCAAGTGTTTAGTTTGGTTAGTTTAGAAATGTGGTTAGAAATAGAAGCAGAGAGATGGAACAGATGCTTCTTGAGCTGGATGTAAAGTCATAATATATAAGGGCTAAATTTATTACTCTTTAGAGTAATAAAAATAAACATCTGCTCTATTAAAACATTGAAATCATTCTAGCATTCATAGTGAACCATAGACTTCTTGAAAAACTTAATTTTGTCAAAATTGCAACCAATTTGATTATGAATAAATAACAGCATAATCACGTATTTCAGTATTTTAGTACTTTGCATAGGAAGGGGAAGGGAGGGGGGAGGTTTGGGTGGAGGTAGGGTAATGGGTCGGGCCACATCTATGGTGCATACTTTTATCTATAATAAAAAAAAAAAAAAGTAAAGAAAACTTTAGACAATATTGGAGAATATGAGTGGATAATTTTAAGTATGTCTTTTATCCAAACTCTAAACAGCAAGAAAGCTCCTCAAAATTTAATATAAACTTATGTGACAACTAATTTCTATAATAGGGAACCTATGGAATTTCAGACATATTCAGAACATCATATGGATGTGAATATTTTCAATTATAATAACCTATGCATTAATTTACTAAAAATATTTGAAATATGTAATGAGTTCTTTCCTCACTGACATATGTCATGATTGAAATCAAAGATTATATAATTTATGTATATAGTAATAATGCCATCATGCTCAATTTTAGCACTAAGTATATTTGATTAATTTGTTATACTGCTAACTTGCTCTTTCTACTTACACATTTTTATTACTCTTGCATGTTTTATTTTCTTTCATTTATGTTTAAATTATATGAAAATAATTTATAGGAATTATATTGCATGTAGTTTACTAAAATTGCTATAAAACTAAAATTTGATGTATTTACCTCAAATGATCAATTATTTTATTTTATTAAAGCTTACTGTTTTCATTAAGATCAAATTCTTATAAATAAAATATTCAATTATTTCATTCATCATTCATTATTTGGCTTATAAAAATTTCTAAAATTGCCAAAAATGACATCCTTAAACATTTTTTAGGTAGATGAAAGTTAGACCAAAAAAAAAATCTTTTTTAATCCTGACTATGACATTTGTGATTTAAACAAATTACTTAATCTCTCTACCTCTATTTTCTCCATTGTTCTAATAATAACAACAGCATTATTGTAAGCATTAAGCAAGATTTTTTTTGTCTGTAAAAATTCATAAGCTAAAGTCTGGTCATGCAGTACCTTCCATCAGGATGATGAAATCATGGTAATGATTAAAATGATGACTCATCTATCCATTGGGATATTTCAAATTATGGTTTTCAAGATCTTATACCAATATGAAACATTCTCATGTTATGGTCAATAAGTGAAAAGAAGTTACTTAATGACACAGGAAGTAAGATTTCATTTAATATAAAAGAGAAACACAAAACATAAATGGACAAAAACTAGAAACAGCAACAAGCATGTAGTGTTTATAATGGTCTTGGATAGAGAGGCAAAGGCCTTTTTATTAATTGCAGTTAGCAACATTCTAAAATAAGCTCGAATTATTTTAAAATAGAAAAAATAAATTTTATTTTTGATATAGAAAAAATACCAAAACCAACAGGATCATCACATTTACTAATCTTTCTTTATCTTCAAATCCATACATTTCCCCTTCTCCATCTTTCATTCCACATTACAACGTATCAAAATCCACACATAATTTATAAATAAACAAAACACCACCCTAAAATAATCCTTAATTTTAAATTGAAAATCTAATTTTTTTTAGCTCCTTTATCTTGGAAGTTTTTAGTCTATATTTTTTTCAGATTTTCTTCTACAGGAGTAACTTTATACTTTAAAAATAGCACATTTATTTAATTGGGTAAAATAACTATAAAATGATAAGACATTTTATAAATAATTTAACCTGTAATTTGTCTTTCATGACTACCTAATAAAAGAGACAGAATAAATACCCATGTAAAATATTAATTTAACTAAGAAGTAAAGACCAGGGAAAAGAATTGAACACCGAGATTATAATCATAGTCTATAACAATGGTGCATATTGTACTCTCTCTGTTTTAGCTTTGTATAGTACCTCCTCTTGAAGAGCCCTGACCCCATTTGTAAATCAATCTAAATCCTGTACTTCCTTTTACAGGGAACTTTATTTCCTCCTGTGTATGAATATTTGCTGAAATCATCACTTACTGTGACCTCCTTTTCTGGGTGGTTAGAGATCTTGACACTGTACCAATCAATCTACCATCTGACTTCATATTGCCTTATCTTATCTTTTAGTTTTTTGTATCGATTTCCTTATTTTTAAGTTATTTCTAAAAAACCTCCTGTTAAATTATAAGTGCCTTCAAGTGTCAGATACACAGCAGGTGCTTAAAAATTCTTGATGATTCCAGAAGAACAAAATAAGCTGAGGAGTTAAAGTATGTTTTCAATTGACTAAAATTGTGGTGAACAGAACAACAGTCAATTTAAGGAATTATAACATTTTTGAGTCAAAAAATCACATCCTGAGTAGCAAAAGTAAGACCATAAAAAGAACAAAATATTTTTGTCTTTGTCTACATCTGACTGTACTCATACTATTTCTTCAAATATTCAGGATGCCACTGAAGTCTGCTTTTTCCTGAAGCATCTTTCTATTACATGGTGTCAATTGTTCCTCTCCAAACAATCATCTCTCAACTTCCTCACTAGAGAGTGACTGTTTTAGTTACAAACAAAAACTGTTTAATTCAGTTGCAAATAGTTCTTAGAGTCATTCCAGCATTCCATGTACCTTAGAAGTGTTATTTGCAGTGGTACCCGATAATAATATAGTCATCTCAATTGCTTGCATTTTCTCATCACACTAGGTTAATCACAGTTAAACTTTATGTTGGAAGGCTGCATTAATTTAGCCATAATCAAATAAGGCCACATTCAAGAAACTTCAATTAGATATACTTAAAAACATACATTATTTTCTAAAAGTCTAACTACTATGTACTTAACAATTTCAAAAAATAAACACTATATGTTAATCTTAAAGTTAACTAACATTTTAATGACTGTTGTGTCTGTTTTTTGTTGGAAAGCATATGAACATTTGGATGCAGCATGGAGGTCTGCAGTTCCAGTAGGTCCTCTAGATGACTATCAGTCATTTATGACCTGAAGGGGGCCTTGATTGGGGTTAGCCAGGAGAATGCAGATTCACAGCAGAAAGGTGATTGAAAAGGAGAAAGCATTTCTCAGGCTGGTTGCTGAAGACATGGGTATTCTCCAGAATGTTTTCATATTTAATTGGATCTTCCTTCACATCAAACAATGCCTTTGAAATCTCATCTACTGAGCTCAATAAATTTCATTTGTTGTTTTTTAGGTGCATTGGTGATACCTGTTAGGTTTGGCTGAAATGCTAAATTGAGGGTGATGTATGATTCTCAAAGTCAGTGCAACGTTCATTGTATTCTCCAATTAATTGGTCTATAACAGCTGTGTATTCTTCAAATGATTCATGTATTTCATACAGGTCATTCATGACTTTTGCTTGACTGTAGAAAATGTTCATCCAAAATTTCCTTTTGAAGAAGTGGTTTGGAAAAAGATCGCTTTTTGAAATGCTTTTTTCTTTTTCTTTTTTTGCCATATACCATATATAGATTTAGTTTTATCTTGCAAAGAAATATTCAAGTGTTTTGATTTGACACAATATCACACAGAAATGCTACATGTCTATAGAAATTTTCTTTAAATGATTCACATTGCTGATTCTGTTTTTTAAAAAATTTTATGTCTGTTGTTGCCTAGATAAAATTATAGCTAACACCTGGCTTGTGATAGCCAACACACTTTAAAATATGGCAAACCCACACTGAATACCTCATTGTTCAACTTAAGTTGTGACCAAACATAGGATACCATGTTGCATTAGCAGAAATTTAGCCAACTATGCTTATAACTTCTTGCAAAGTGTCACTTAAAATAGTAGCATTACCATAGAGATTTTGTTACTGCAAGATAAAATGAAAAGAGAGTATATGAATCTGCTAATACATTTTTTTTTTAGTCTGTGCATTAAACTCTTCATGCTTTCCTTTCTTGGAAGGTGCACCATCTGTACATCTATTCACTAAATATACCAAGTTCAGTCTAACTGAACAACACTTACCTTAGAAGTTGTCAAAGATATACACTCCCCATATTCTATCTGCAAGAGTGCCCACAGCAAGTAGCTCTTCCTAGCAAAAAAATCTTCTGCTATGACTCAAATAAAGTATAAAGTCTGAGCTGAGTCAGTAGAATCAGTTGATTCATCCAAAGCAGTTGAATAATATAGATTTTTCCCTTTTGAAATGTTGTATGAAATTGTTCTGTGAAGTTGAAGGCTAATTCATGCTGCCAATCAGTTGTGATCCTCCTTGAAAGAGACAGCTGTCTGTACTTAGAAACGTCAGGCTCTAAGCATACTACAGCCTTAGCAATGCATTATTAACAATTTCTCCATCACTGAATAGCTTCTCTTTTTTCTTGAATACATAAGCTACTTTAAAAGTTGCTTCAGTGGCATTATTTCTAGGTCCTATTTCAGCTTGAAGGAATTATCTTTGTTTTACTTTTGATCTTTTAATTTTTGCAATACAAAATTTCACTGCTGATTGAAAATATCAGTCTCCTTCTGAGTGTCATAATGCTGCTGAACATTGAGTTTCCTTAATGATGCTATTGAAGTGTCATAAAGCTAGCAAATCATCTTTAGCAGAAACAAAATAATATTGCAACTCCCAATCCTCCTTAAAATCATCTGTTATTCTCCTTCAGCGTTCCCTTGTTCTTCTTTGACATGATGAGCCGTTAAGAAGACAGAATTAAAAAAATGCTGTCAAGTTGTTTAACTACTTCCAAAAACCATTTCAAAAGAAACATGGTGCATCTTTGTCAAAGATGATGACAGACTAGCATACTTGACCCCCCAAAACTTTTGCCAACCCTCCTCATGCAGCGGTGGTGTGAGTCAAGCAGGGTGAACCAGAAGTAAATCATAAACCTAGTACCTCTCAGATAAGTCCCTATGGCTTTCTAAATTGTAACTGTGCCTGTCAGTCCCAGAGGATTGCTCCTTTGACACTTATTCTATTTTTTGACATTTTACATACATTTATTTAAAAAATAAAATAAAAAGATGAACAAAACTTATTTTAAAAAATAAATGTATTTGTTCATCAAATTTGGATTCAGTCAAAAGGCTTCACTTACGGACCAGAAGGCCACATGTGATCTTTTTTGTTTATGTTGTTTCTGTTCATTGGGGATACAAAAATATGTTTAGACTGTTTGCATTTTTTAGGTAAAGTCCCTCTTACAGTTGTGCCCACCCCCAAGAGGTGTGCCGGACACCCTAACAGCCGTCTGCCTCCGTCCTCCCCTCTCCCCACAACCCCACCCCAGACTTTCAATTGATTGGAGGTTTTCACTTCTGTGGGTGTGTATTAGATCATCTACTGGCTTCAAATTAGAATTGAGGAGCTTAGATTCTTGCTTCTCAGTTCTTGTGATACTTTAAGCTACAGACGTTGGCATGGATGGGGAAAGAACAGAACCTTTTACACTGCTGGTGCGACTGCAGCTACTGCACCCTTTTTGAAAGAAGTATGAATCATCAGAAGCCAAATTAGACCTCCCATTTGATCCTGCAATCCCATTACTAGGCATCTACCCAGAAGGAAAAAAAAAAAAAAATCCTTTTATCATAAAGACATTTGTACTATACTGTTTATTGCAGCTCAATTTACAATGGCCACACGTGGTCTTAAAGCAGCAGGCTTTCCACCTGTGGACTATGCTCAACCGAACGTTTTCTACTTTCTGTTCTTGATGCTTGGAACACTTCTCCTTTTCATTTCCTTTATAAACTTTTTTGATCAAAGGATTGCATCTATCCTGGTCTGTTTTTTAAACATTTAAAATATGAGGTTTATAGGTATCTGATAAAATTTAAATCCCTTAAATATCAAAATTCTACAATGAAATAGCTACATTGTAGTTCCATTTGCTGCCTTTTAGGAAGTTGGCTAAGTTCTTGTGCAAGGAAGGTATTAGTACATCTGTCCAATAAGGCAACTGAAATGTATTTGTTTGTTTGTTTATTTATTTATTTATTTATTTATTTTGGCACTTGAAATTCAGAAAAGAAAAGGAAATGCTATATTTTCAAAAAGTCTGTGACTTGTTAGCTCTATTTTCAATATGTTACACTGAATTCTTTCATTTTTTTCACTACATTCAAGTTTATTTTATGCAATTAAACCATATTGCATTTCTTAGTTTGTCAAGGTTTGTATGTCTGAAAGTGGTTAAAAAAAAAAAAAAAGGCAGATTAGACTATCACTAATTCTACTTTCTATAAGTATACCAAATATATCTAAATGGACAATTAAATCTCCATTGTGTGATCTCTTTTGTGACTAGACAGAAAAAGGAAATCTTAAAGTCATTATTATTTATGGCCAATCCCTTTTTTGTAGTTAAACAAAGGTCAAACTAGAGTCATACTTGCATAGGTTTTTAAAAATTGTTTTAAACGTTATTTATTTTTATTTAGCTTACTAGTCTCCTCTTTCCCCATTATGTAATTGTATTATTAACAAATAATTATGTTGACTCATGCTTTTCAGTTTCTTAGGCTCTGGAGAGTTGCGGTAATTTTGAATTTGAAAGTTTAATTTATTTATGTAATTTAGAATAATTCTTTATTGGCAGTTTTTTGTAACCTATGGAGACTGAGTTTTCAAAAAGATTCTAAATATAGTGTTTTTTATTATCACTAGTAATATTAAAATATGTATTTTTTACTTAGAGTACATTGTGCCAAATGCTGTGTTAAGAATATTATGTGTTATTTTTGTTCTTTCCAGCAAATCTCTTCTAGAAATCAGAATTCTAGCTCAATCTTTAATCCAAAGTTATGCTGCTTCCTTTTTACAGATTTTAATTCATTTTTAGACATGAAAACTATATTATAATATGGCCCATGTATTTGTTCAGATTATTAGATATTAAGAAATCTGTTATTAGTGTAGGTGATACAATTACAATAAAAATTATTAAAAATCATTTATAAACATTAAATTTATTTTTAACTGTTTAAAGCCTATTTGGGGGAAATAAATACAAATTCTCTTGTGTTTTGTTACCTCCTTACTACTTGGAGTCACTAGATAAAGCAGTTTTGTTCACCTGACTTTCATTATTTTTAAATTTTATATTAGTCACTATTAAATAAATCTACATTGAAAACTTTATAATAATACATTAAGTGTATTATCCTACAATGTTTTAAAAAAGGTTTTATTTTAAAGAAAGTTTATAAAGATACTACACATTACAAGTATTATTTAAGTTGACCAACATTATTTGCTTCAAAACCATAAAAAGCCATGCATATATTGTAAATCCATTTAAAATAGTCATACACATTTTAGGTTACCCAGTTTGTGCGTGGTACCAACTGGTGATCTTTATTCTACACTTACAAGCTACAACGTATATATTGTGCCAGGTAGCTTTGAAAAATATAAGTTGCAATAGAAAGATATTTGAAATAAGTCAATAGGGTATACTATGTGGTATAGTCTGTAGCCAATTATTAGAAGAGGTCTCAGATATTGGAATGTTACAGTCATCTTTATTGAGCTATAGTTGATATGTAATTGATGTACAATTAAAATTGTACATGCTTAATGCATAATTTGCTAAATATGGATGTATGAATATACTGGTGCTACATATCACCACAATCACCTTTCAAAGTCTCCTCCTGTCTCTTTGTGTTTTTTGTTTGTTTGTTTGTTCACATGTGTGTACCATGAGATTTGGGGGGATTTTTGTTTATCTTGTTTGTTTTCTTTTGGTGGTAAGAATACTTAACATGTTACTTACCCCCCTCCAACAAGTTTTTAAGTGCACAGTACCATATTGTCAACTAAGCCACTTGGCTATACAGCAGATCTCCAGAACTACTGGAATAACTACAATTGTATAGCTGTTGAGCAACAACTCTCTGTTTCCTCCCCTCTCCAGCCCCTGGCAACCATCATTCCATTTTCTGTGACTATGAAATTGACTATTTTATGGAGCTCACGTAAGTGGAATCTTACAGTGTTGTTCCCTCTGTCATGGACTTATTTCACTCATTCTAATGTCCTCTAGAATGATCCAAGCTGTTGCTTTGTGTCTGTGGAAGAGCCGGGAATTTTTCCCCAAAGTTGAACATTTCTCCTATAGTTAAATGTGAATGTATAAAATATATTTAATATTTCTAAAATAAACCTTATACTATTTGTATTTAAGATAATTGGAAAGTTTATGTTTTTGTTTATTCACAAGTTAATTCATCTGAATTAATTTAAGAAATCAAAATACTGAAGCATAAAATGGAAAGATTTATCCACAAAAAAGTGTCAAAATTTCTGCATATCCCCCTCTTCGTGATTGGCATACCCTTAACTACCAACAGACTAATATTTGAAAACAACAGACTAATATTTAATGTCATTCAGAATTGAGAGCCGATAAAGATCATTTCTAAGGTGACATAAAATCAAGGCAATGCTTCCCATACTACTTGTTAAATCCACAGTTGAAAAGACTTTTTGTGAGACTATCTGAAAATAGTTTAAAGATTTGAGAAATGAGATTTGGAGTAAACTTAGATGTGGAATCTATATATGTTTGAAATAAAATAGATCTGGTATTATTGGAATCACATTTGGTACGTTTAAAAAATTAAATGGTACCTATAAATTGAACACTCACATAAGTAGGTCAGATTTGATTACTTTAGTAAAGAATTTTAAATGCATATTTGCTCTGTGCCTATTATATTGTTTACCCCCAACATTTTAATATCAAGTCTTTCTTTACACTTACAAAGGAAAAATCAATCATTTTGATGTTATTTAAAAAATACTGCAATCAGAACACAGAAATGCTTGAGAATTCTTTGATAATTGCCAGACACAGATCCAATTATCTCCCAAGGTTAAATCCCTTGAGGTCAGATTCCCACAATTTATTTTTTATTTTTGGAGACAAAGTCTCACTCTGTCACCCTGGGTAAGGTGTCATGGTGTCATAGTTCACTGCAACTTCAAACTCTTGGGCTCAAGACATCCTCTTGCCTCAGCCTCCCAGGAATCTGGGACTAGCGGCATCTGTTACAAGACCTGGCTAATTCTCTATTTTTAGTAGAAATAGGGTCTTGCTCTTGCTCACGTTGGTCTCAAATTCCTGAGCTCAGGTGATCCTTCCTCTATTTCCCAGAGTGCTAGGATTACAATCATGAGCCACCCAGCCTTGCACTTTGCCCCTTGATTTCCAGTGCCCCCTCGGTGCCTGATTCACACAACATACATTCAACGATGAATCAGAAACCATTATAGAAATGAAAAAAAAAAAAAAAAAAAAAGGAAACAAATCATTTTAATTAAAGCATGGCACGAGTATGGTAAAAATATAAAGAAAGTACATGAAGATATAAAAAAAAGTAGCCACAAAATCTCAGTTTTGAAACAAATAATCCTCTCAGATGACAGAGTTATGTTTTGTCTCCTTTACTCTGTGGAGCTATTTTGCATGCATCTCAAGAGCTAGTTAATGAAATATACGGTATATAGAAAACATTTGGATTATACACTGGATTCCAGGGTAACAGAAAGTTTTAGTGGTTCCTCTATAATTTAGAATGGAGAGAATGCAAATAATGCTTTTACTGGAACCACTACATTTAATCACATAAAACTATTCTAAGGGATTTTAGGACGATTCTACAATAAATGCACCTTAGGGAGAGGCCTGTGGCAGTCTTTCTTTCCCTCATGGAACAATTTTAAAGCTTTCCTCAGTGCTGTTCTGATAATTAAGAGGAGGAATAATAGTTCATTAAATACAAAATGTCCTTAAGGGCTAACTTTGACAGTTGATCTCGCTGATGTTTCATTTTGACACTTTTTGCTTTATTTTACTTTATTTTCATTGTGAAGGTATATTTTCAATTTTTCAAACATGCATTTTGGCTTGCGATTATCTTTCAAAATTTTTAAAGTGATTTTTATGAAACTATAGACAAATCTAAAAATTGTGTTATTTTTGAATATGAGTTCTATGCAGCAGACAACTCGAAATAAGTGTTTGGGAAGGATATGGCTAATGAATGCAGATGACATTAATAGTTTCAGAAGTTCCATTCTGGTGATTTTATTGTAGAAAATGAGCCCTGTGGGTGACCTAAGACCAAGGTAGATAATGAGGAGCTGAAAGCTGTAGTGAAAGTAAATCCATAGGAACAGGCCAATCCTCTTGCAAGACAAGGCTTGACCACATGTCACATGAACAAGGGCGATCAAACTACAGAAGCTGGACTTGGAATCTCTCTGTCATCCACCTTTTTCAACAGGCCTCGGACCAACTAACTACCACTTATTCCAGGTTTGGGGCTATGACTTGAAATGAAAAATACTCAATTGTCAGCAAGCTGTGGAAAAAATCTTTCCCAATTTCATCATGACTCTCTCTTCAGTCTTCTTCACTGCTGGCATACACCAACTCCTGTGAAGATAGCAAAACTGCGTTGATAGTTTAAGCACATACTTTAATTGCATTGCTGCTTGTTTGTTTGAGATATAATGAACTACTATCAAAGTAAACTTTTGATTCAGAATGGGATATTTCATATTTGATGACCTAATATATAAAGATGATCCCTGATATGGAAATAACCATACTGGCCTTCTGCAAACTCAAATAGATCTCTACTGTATCCAAATAGCAACAGCTTTCACACAGAGTATAACAAATGCAAATCTTTAAGAACTCTCCTGTTTCAGCAAAACATTTTATACCAACAGAAAACAAGGAGACTGGTAAACTAAAGAAATCCTTTCAAAGTAACTCACTTGTTCTTTTCAATTCAATTCAATTCTTTATTTGTCCTGCCAGGTATTATCTCTTAGAAAAATATATTTTATTTTTCCTGCTTTAATTTAAATTTTAATATATTTGAAAGAGGTCTGCCTTTGGGAAGGAATATATATGTATGTGTGTACGTATATATGTGTATATATATGTGTGTATGTATATTCATGTGAATATATGTGTATGCATGTAAATATATATATATATATATATGGAGAGAGAGAGAGAGAGAGAGATGGAGAGAGAGAGAAAGACTGTAGAGATTCTGACAGTTTAAGAGAAAAAGCCTGACATTTTCAGCTAGTAACTGCAGCAACAATTTAGCTACTTTCTAATGTCATGGTATTTGAGATTGTATACAATATGCTTTCTAAAAACAAAGAGTCAAAAGAAAACATTTTTAAATTGGCTTAAATGCTATGCAGGATCTATGAATGCATTTAAGCAGGGCAGGAAAATGGATCAAATCTGAAGACACTCAGATCCCAATCTTGTTAGAGGATAATTTCTAAGTCCATATTTTAACCATTTTCAGCCTATGATGAACTAAATCTAACTAGAGTCAACACCAGCTCATCTACAGACTAAATTATCACTAGTGGCCAGACCGAAAAAGAGACATGACCTCTTCCCTGAATAAATATTATGTATTCTTTCTCCCAGTGTTCCTTTACACATATATCTAAAGTTCAATAATAAATAAGAGACATATATAGAAGCAAAGCAAGGGGACCCTTTTCAAAATTAAATTAGTTAATAGAGCAAGATGTGATTAGACTTTGGAATTATTAGAACTGCAGAAGCTATTATATAATGGTTAATATTAAAAGATCTATTGAAAATGTACAACAACTATGAACTTATGGGAAAGAAAGTTTAAAAAATGATCAATGACAATGCTGGAATTAAAATACAAATGAAATTTTATTGTGATTTTTTAACAGCAATTAGACCAAGCAAAGAAACTAATCAACGAACGTGAGGACAGATAAATACAAAATAGGCAATAAAAAGTGAAACAAAACAAAAAACAACAAGCACAAAGGTCCAGAATCTATGGAACAATAGCAAATGGGCTAACATATAATAGATGTATTCTGGTGTCTGTGTAAAAAAGGAGAGAGAATGAGGAGAAAATAAATATCTGAAAAAATAATGGACAGACATTTTCCAAAACTGATGGAAGAGAGATACAAGCAGCTTTCCAATTACCAAACAAAACAAAGGAAGAGAAAGTAACATCTAGAAAAGAAGTAGTCCCCTTGGTGGAAGCCAACAATGAGGATGAAAACTTGAAAAGCAGCTGGGAAAAGAAAAGAAGAAGAAGAAGAAGAAGAAAGAAACATCATATATATGATGAATGAAAGGGATGAATGAGCTCAAATTAGAAACACCACCACCAGAATAAAACGAAACCACTTAAACGATTCAATAGAAAAAAAAAAAAAAATTGATATCTAGCAATATATACCCACCCTCCAGAGTGAAATAAAGATGTTTTCCGAGTCTGAAATAATTTATCTTCAGAAGATTTTTTAAATGAAAAATTTTAAATTTTCTTAAAGAAGAAAATTTTTAGGCTTAAGCAAAATGAAAATAAGAACGAGATTCAGTTCTGGAGGAAAAGTGTGAGGAACACACTAAGGTACACAAAAGTCAGTACATATAAAGGCTTTTTAATTTTAAATGCACACACATGTACCTATAGGTGTACACTTCTCTTTAAAGGGAATGACTACATAAATACCAAATGGAAATAATATAATATGGAGTATAATGGTTTTTAAAAAATATATAATGTGCAAAAAAGGGTAGAAGAATAATACATGAAAATGTACTAAAGTTTTTAATTGTTCAAAAAGTAATAGAATATATCAAAACAAAAAATAAAGATCCATACTTTAATACCTGTAATAGTTACTAAGACATACGTATACACACACATGGTCATGACAAAAATTTCAATTAAGATTACAAAATGGGAAACTAAAAGTATATGCAACTCACCTAAAGAAGGCAGGAAAGGAAACATGGAGTAACAAAGAACTGATATGACAAATAAAAATAAAATTATGAACCCATGTATTTCAAAAATTGCAACAAATGAAAATGATCTGAAAAGAGTAATTTCAAAAATCAAATCACTACATGATTAACTACATATTATTTATAAAAGCACTCATTAAAAGTAAGACACAGATAGTTTTAAAAATAAAAATATACAAAATTATATACCATGTAAATTCTAAGCATAAGAAAGTTAGGGCAATTTTAATATCAAACACAATAGGTTATGAGATGAATATCATTTGAAAGAAATATTTATACAACAGCAATGTCAATTCGCCGGGAAGAAACTCCAATCATAAATGTATATCCATATAATAACAAAGAAAAAAACAATGTAATTAAAGGGAGAAACACATGCAATGTACCATCAAAATTAGAAATTATAATGCAGGAATTTATAGCACATCCATGAATACTGGCATACACATTCGGCTCATATTCAAATACAACATTTACCAAGGCATACCACCTGGTAAGCCACAGAATTTTTCTCAATAGATTTTTAAATATTTAGACTATGAATCAAACCAAAATTAAATTGTAAGACATGTGGCTCAATGATATCCATCTGTGAGGAAGGATTTAGGAAATGTTACTCTCATAAATTGCTATTTTGGAATCTAAATTGCTGCTACCTTTTAGAAAAACATGTATATTACTTTTGTGTTAAAGTGGTGATATCCTTTGATCCTGAAATCAATGCAAAATGAAAGTACTCTTAGTAAAATGCATCAAATATTTTACATTAAAAAATTAAAATATGTATCAACATAGATATGGTTACAATGTTATCATATCTATACTCTGAAATAATTGTGTCCTCTCTAAAGAAAGTAAGAATATTATGTATTTGGACCACAATAATCTGTCAACATTGTGTTATCATTGTTGTAGCTGATTGTGTACGACTTTTCCCAATACGGCATTCAGTGCCACTACCTTGGTGACTGTAAATAATGTTTTACATATTTGGTAAGGTTATACTTTGTTTAAAACATAACAAGGCATCTTATTTTTTAATGTCAGTTAATAACATAAACAAATGAAGGCAGGAAGGAGGAATACAAGAGTGTTAATAATGTATCGGAAGTGGTTTTAAAAAATAGCGGACAAACACGTTTGTGGAAAATGGTTTGAATCAAAAGTTCTGTATCTTTTAATGAATAACAATGAACATATTATTATTTTGTAATATAAGTGACAATTTGTTATTTTCTTGATTATATGTTTGAATATTTCAAACAATATATAATTTTATAAAGTTAGTATAACATAAAGCTTGTGTAATTTATAAAGCTTGTATAATATTTGTATAATTATATATATATACAAATATATATCATTAAAACAAATATGTTTAAGCATTCATAACTTAAGCATGTATGTATATATAAATTCAGCACATTGAACATACGAGACCCACTAGGCATTATTGATAACTTGCATCTCCCTATATCTCCTTCCTTTATTTCGTCTCTTGTCCCTTGGATATAGGTATTGTACAGAGTTTTGTATTTATTGTTTTACTTAATTTTTTATCACACATAATGTATCTATATAAAATATATAAATATTTCTAAACAATGTATTATATATTTTATTAAATTTGACATAAAATGATTTTGTACTAGTGTTCGTATATATCTTATATACTGCATGCTATACACTATATATCCTATATGATACCAAACATATGCTTGCATACTATACATTTATACTCATATATATTTATATACTATATATTTATATATATATCACATACTGTACATATAGACATGCTTATATACTATAGAGCCCTAAATACATTCATGCTTTTGCATGTATAGTTTATTTTCACAGTGATATATACATATACAGATAAAGGAACATAGAATAGTTTTTTTATATAATGTGTATATTTATATCTATTCACCTGTTGATTTGAAATGATGAACATTTCGATTGTGCTAGTGTTTGACTCTTACAAGTACGAATTCTATAGTATTTCTCTCATATTAAAGTCAAGTTACCGTATATACTCGAGTATAAGCCGAGTTTTTGTGCCAAAAATTTGTGCCGAAAAACCCGAACTCGGCTTATACTCGGGTCATACAGGTTATTTGATTTGGTGCGAGTGCACCTAATCAAATGCATGTAGTCTCCAGTCGTCTTTTGCCGTCTGCTTGAGCGGGTGGTGCTTCAGCTCAGTCCACAAGTCGCAGCTGAGCTGAAGAGGTAGGCGGCTGAACTGAACTGTATTCCACTGAACTATTTAACCCACAATATTTAATGGCACATTTATTTAAGTGAAAACCCCATTTCAGGCAGTAAAGTCTTATAAATAAATGTTTATAAATCCTGAATCCTTATAATCAGGGGTTTTGGAGTATAAGGATTCAGGATTTTTAACCATTTATTTACAATGCTTTACTGTCTTAAATGGTTTATTCACTTTATTAAAGTTGCCATTG
>CAUYPK010055862.1:0-20605 GCA_963574355.1 Loris lydekkerianus
GCCCCAGCTACTTGAGAGGCTGAGGCAAGAGAATTGCTTGAGCCGAGGAGTTGAAGGTTGCTGTGACCTGTAATGCCACGGCACTCTACCCAGGGCAACAACTTGAGGCTCTTCCTAAAAAAAAAACCCAACTAAACAAAATTCTGACATTCTCACAACAGCACGCAAAAACATGCGACAACAATAGTGAATGCCACACAGCAAGACATTACCACATGTCTACACGAATACAGGTGTGAGCCACTGATATACCAAGGTTATGAAGCCTCACCAAGGTTTGCACAATGCTGCCAACATAAGCACACAGGTGGTAAGCTCACGAACTTAATTGTCAGATCTCATATTATAGTGCTCCTAGTGCTCCTTTTACCTGTTGGGGTGGGGTGGGGGGGGTACAGTGTACACGTCATCCTCTCCTCTGCTTGATTTCCGCTGAGTTTTACTTTCTTCTGTGAACACGTGTGCTATCGGTTAGTTCCAGTTTAATATGTGAGTACATGTAGTGTATGTCTTTCCATTCTTGAGATACTGCACTTAGGATAACGGACTCTAGTTCTATCCAAATTTTTTCAAAAGGCGTTAATTCATCCTTTTTATGGCTGAGTAGTACTCTGTAGTATACATACACCACATCTTAGTCATCCACTCATGAGTTGATGGACACTTAGGTTGATTCTGTATCTTTGTGATTGTGAATTGCCTTGCAATAAACATTCATACTAAGGTGTCTTTTTGATAAAAAACAATGACACCAACAAAAATTTCTGTTCATTTGAGGATACCCAGTAGTGGGACTGCTGGATGGAATTGTAGCTCTACTTTTAGTTCTCTGAGAAATCTCCATACTGTTTTCCATAGAGGTTGTACTAATTTGCAGTCCTACCAGCATTCTTTTCTCTCTACATTCAGCACCTATTGTTTTTAATAATATAGACTTTTTAATAAAAACTATTCTAACAGGAGTAAGATGATATCTCATTGCAGTCTTAATGTGCATTTCCCTGATGATTAGTGACTTGGAACTTTTTTCATATGTTTATTGACCATTTGTCTATCTTCTTTTGAAAGGCTTCTGCTCATGTCTTTCCCCCTTTTTAACGTTTTTTCTGATTTGTTTGACTTCTTCATAGATTCTTGATATTAGCCCTTTATTAGATAAATAGTTTATGGAGTAAGCATTCTTGATGCCAATTTCACAAGACACTGAGAGCTAAAGGAAGATTCACAGAAGAAACTAAACACTGTCATTCTTTGGGTGGCCAGCAATATAGCCTAAGAAACAATGCACTTATCACTAAAAAACTTCCTCAAGCCTCTGATCATTGTTTTCTGAGAAATATCATTGGTTTCAAATCCAACATAATAATTTGAAGTATAAGGTAGGAGCCATCAAATTCATGCAAATAATAAAACTATACTTTCCTCTACTTTTTAGTAGTAAATTAAATTCTCTCTAGCTGGGAAATGTGGAAGACAAAACAAGGGGAAAGCTATGCTCTATTTAGGGTATTAATAGGAGTTTGGATTTGTGTTAACAGTGACATAGAGTTTTATTTTTATTTCTAGCCTATTTCTTCAGAATTTCTTAGTAGACTTTTGCCACATTTAATACCTTAGAAAACATCTCTTGATTTTTCTGCACAATACTGTATTGTGAGATTGTTCTTTTTCTTCCTTCAAGGGAAAAAATAAGGATTTTCAAATCCTCAAAAATAAAAACCATGGAGAAAAAGAGAATTTGTTGAGAAGAATGCTATTATCCTCTTGCAAATCCTTTCCTTCCCTCATTCTCAGTCCCACTGTCTTATGCACTGACAATAATGCAACATGGTTTCAGTGTGGTGATCAGTGCTATAAAAACACAGTTAAACAGAAACTCACAGAGGCCTCTTCAGGATAAATATGGCTTCAGTCACTGAGAAAGCCAAAATCCTAAAAGCATAGGAAAGCAAAACCCAGAATTAAACATTTTCTGGATCCTGATTATTTCTAAAATAGCAGCTATAAATGCCATATTTTCAATCACAGAATGAAAAAGAAGCAAAGTTTTAATCACTTTCTATGGGAAAATCAAGAAGAAACAGATGGAAGAAAGATTAGACACAAAGGATCTCCTGCTAACAAGTGTTATTAAATAAGAGAATGTATTACTTTAAGACACTGCTTTAAAAAACAAAACAACTTTCTTTAGAAAACCACAAAACTCTATGATGTGGTCTCTCTGATCCACCCAGAACATAGAACATAATAGCATCGAGGAGCTTACATTTCTCTGTCCAGTCCCAGGTATTTTGATTTAAGAAAAATACTTAAATTACACTGTATATTTCTGTCCTTGACAACTATGTTTTCTTTGATAGGTCAAGACCAAGTTTTAAATGTTTGTTTTAAAATTACAGTATTCTAGGTCATTGCAAATGGTCCAACTCCTGGGGCTTTCATTATAACTGTGGATGAGTTCTATGATATACCTCACTCCACTTCAGACATCTCTGATCAGAAATTTCCTTCCACTGTTTGCAAAGTGTAAAAAGAAAAGGCACTCTTCAGAAGGCCATTATTATTAAAAATAATAATTTCTGGGCGGCGCCTCTGGCTCAAAGGAGTAGGGTGCCGGCCCCATATGCTGAAGGTGTCAGGTTCAAACCCGGCCCCAGCCAAAAACTGAAATAATAGTAATAATAATTTCTGATTATAAATATTCCAACATTTACTTATAAAACACAAAGATGAAAATTTAAATTATCACTACACAATGGCAAAAAGATAACCATTACAAATTTTTTTTCTCTCCAGGATGTATGTGCTTATATGCATGTTCAATCATTCAGATAGAAATTTTGTCTATAAATTTGGGTCATAATAAAAGCTTTAAAATATTTTTTAAATTACATATCCATCAAAAATACGATTTAAAGCCTGCACAGTATTTTGCTATTGTAGCACTTATGCTAAGATATATTTACCACAATATTTATTACAAAAATATTATAATAAATTATTGTGTATTAGTCAGTTTCCATTGTCAAATCTGGGAACAAATTTATCCTTTTGATTCATAAGTGCTAAAACGTTAAGTCCTTAAGTTACCTTTGGCCGTTGGGAAAGCACAGTACTTGACAAAGTTAAAGACAAATTTAAGCAGGGAAGAGATGAAAACAGAGAGTAGGATAAGGAATTTGGTGTCTTTACCCAGGGTTTGAAGCCTAAAGCAAATAATGCCATGCGCCTCACTGGCCCCCACTAACATTTCACACACCTGACAACTAACTAAAAATGAACGTCAAATACAAGTTCTAAAGAGAATAAAAAATACAGAGCGGAAACAATGCAGAGTGTGGAGAATGAAATTACAAAGGGGCCCTGGGTATGTGAGGAAAACATTTATCTCTACACACATTATATAATATGCAGAGACACAGTGTCCGCCCGCTGAATGCATCTGAGGTCCTTTTCTGTTTGGAGTTTCAAGTCTTTTCCTCAGCTTATTGGGTCTTAGCATCACTTCTAGCTGAATTGCTAAAGCCTCAAAGCAAAACTCTAGGGGCCTAGCCCTGATTATTCCCAAACTTGGCTGCCAGCAGAACCACAGGAGAGGGGTTTGGTATGTTTTTTTCTGCTCTGAGGCTCCCACCACTGACGCTTTTTAAACCGCAGGTTGGAAAGCAGATGGGCACAGCGCGTTTGTAACCGGAGCTGCAGGTGAAGGTTTCCAGACAGTGTCCCCGGGGGAACTGCGAAGCGATGCCAAGTCCCTGCAGTATTCGCTACAGGCTGGCCTAGGGGCGACCCCTCTGCCCCGAAGCTCCGCCGTAGCCCACCCCGGCCCCCGCCAGGGGGCGCCAGGACCTCGCTGCTAGCCCGCAGACAGCTGGTGCCCTCCCGCGCGCCCCGCCCTCCCCGACCCGCCGCGCGCCCAGAAAAGGCTCAGGTGTAGCAAGAAGAGAGCGTGACCCCGAGCGGCTGTAGGGGGCGCCTCCGGCAACGCTTCCGCGCTCGGGCTCCCTTGGACGCCGCCCTCACGTAAGATCTTGTTTTGTGTTTTGTTTTAAAAGTCTTCCCCGCCCCCGTACTGCTTGAAGGCGTAAATGAGTGAGGGGTGGGATGGTGGGAGGGGGAAATGGAGAAAAGAGGCGCTGGGGGATTGAATACCTCCTTTAAATTACTGCTGACACCTCGGTTCCAGGCCCCTAAAATCTCAATCAACAATCCATTAGAACTCAACAGGAGTAAAACTAAATCCTCGTTTAAGTGTATTTATCCGATCTCCTTTCTCTCTTTCAAATGCTAAATCCATTTCAGCATATGCCCCCTCTTTCTCCAGCCTTTCTCTCAAGACTGGCAGCCCATACCACTCTTGTAAATATGAAAGATGCTAATCATATGACATATCACGTCTCCGTCGGAGCCGGAATAAAGCCTTCAGATTTGGGATCATTGCCTCCAGACAACAGCTTCATCAGCCGGAAAGTTGGTTTTTTTTCTCCTTTCCTTCAACTCTCAATCCCTTCTTTGTCTGGAGGAAAATGCAGCCGACTCGAGCCACCCAGGCCATATGGTTCACTCTGTATTTTCTTAGTTGAATTCTGAATTGTTTCTGTGACTTGCGAAGTTTTTTTGGAAGTGCGTATAAAGACATAGAAGAGCTACTTGTTCAGGGAGCGCTGCCCGGGAGCGCCGCGGCCGCCCCCTCCCGGCCCGGAGACCCGGCCCGCGCTCCTCCGCCCAGGGTAACGGCGGCAGTTGCATTATCACAATATTGTGACTAACGACCAAGCAGGCCACAGCTGTTTGATTCTCGCTCTGTTCGTGCTCCGCGCCTTGCCGGACGCCTGGCACACAGTAGGCGCTCGAGAAATAATGAAGGGAATAAAAAGAATGAATAAATAAGCGATAAAGGGCTTTATCTCTTTGGATCCTTGAAAATAAACCATATTGTCGCCCCCTCCCGACCCTCTCTATTGCATTACAGTTCTGTTGTCTCCGTAAACTTATTTTCTGACGAGTGTAACTTTCTTGTTTTTGGTCTACTTATTTGAACGTAAGCTCTGTGGGGGTAGAAATCATGTCTTGTCTGTGCATCACGGTGTTTCCCCGGGTTGGTACAGTGATCGACACACATTCATTGCTCGTTAAGTATGTTTTGAATGTAGGAAGAAGGAATGATTCAATGAGTAAGTTAAAGTAATACACTGATCCTATTTCCAAAAGATACAAATTAAGAAATTCTCTTTGCTAAACATTTGAACTTCCGTGCCTCAACCTCACCCTTTTGATTTGTACTATTTATCAGTAACAATAAACAATACATTTATTTTCAGAAGAGAATTTGGGGGGGGGGTGTTTTGTTTTGCATTTTGTTCCCTTCGTGGGGAGAGGAGAGGGAAAATCAGTTTTCAAGATCTTTATCCATTTCTATGAATAAGTTTTGTGTTTTCCAGGTTCGGGACTGTCCTTGAGGGAGCAGGCTGCCAAATTTCCTTTCTAACTCCTTACACAAATCCCAAAGGGCCCTTTCACCAAATCATTAAATTCTACAGAGGTGGTCAAGCTCGCACTGCTTTTCATGAAACGAAGAAAGAAAAGGGTCCTTGAAGTTTAGAAGATGCCCAAGGAAAACTCCTTGAATGACATCAAAAGAATGAGTTTCCATAGCTGTTGAAGCACGAGGGCAGTGTATCCGCACAAAGGGGGATCGGGGCACCGGGACGGGCCCACCGCTCTGTCCCAGGACAATTGGGTCACTGAAATAGGGAATTAATTACCATTGGAGAGTGGGCAGCCCATTCACCACTGGCTGAGTTTTATTAAACGCCAATATAAATAACAAAACAACTCTTGTGGCTGCACTATTCCTACACGCCAAAGGAAGGATTATGCTGGGGATTAACATCTTAAAGTCTATGAGACTTTCTGACTCAAGGCTCGGAGCTGGTAATCGTGTTTGTCTCCTGGTTCAGCGATTAGTGCTCTCTTTCTTGCACTTTCCCCTGGACAGTCAATGTCCCTTTTTGCAGGCACGGAGGGTTGGGGGGCGGCTCCCTAATGGGCCCCCAGCTCTCATTCACGCACCGGCTGTTCTTTTCCCCTTACCTGAGGAAAACAATCAGAAGGCTGGCTGGAGATTGGCAAAATCTCCTACAGTGATTTCTTTCCTTCGTGGGAAAGAAGACGGACGCTTGGATAGCGGGTTAGATATGGGGTGAGAAGTCCGCGGGGCTCTTTCAGTTCCCGGGAGCAGACAGGGCGAGGGTAGGGTGGGCAGAGAAGGAAAGGCGCCTCCCCGCCCCTGCGGGGAGGTCCTGCCGCAGTTGAGCGCACCGTGCGCTGTCAAGCCGAATCCCCGCAGGTTTGGCTCGGGGCCACCACGGCACACTGTGAGGGCTTCAGGCTAGGGTCTCCGGAATGGGCATCGGGGCTTGGTGGCTGATCTTCCCTGTCTTCTGTCTTCCCTTTCACTTGTCGATTCCTCTGATACGGCAAATACATTTAAGGGAGCGAGGGGGCTGGGGGTGGAAGATGCTGGCACAGTGGAGCGGCAGTTCAGTGACCTAGCCGGGACCCCTTCAGGACTCGGTTGAAGCCGAATCCTCTCCGGACAGGATCCCAGGGGAAAACGAGGGTGAGCCTGAAAACACCATGTGGGAGCGGGTGGTTGAGGACCAGGACGAAGGCGGGGCATGAATCTACATTGCTATTCCCCTTGGCTTTCTTGGTTCCCGGGAAGGGGTACAGGCAAAAAATCTGAACTCACGCTCGTTCCCAGAGCTCACCATCGCCACTAACAAATTCTGACATTGCAAGGAATTCTCTACTGAGAAATCTAATTGTCCCTTCCCCAGGCTTGCCTATTCTGGAAACTGCGTTTCCAGCCTGTAGCGAAGAACTAGAGACCTTGGGAGTAAAGATGTTCAGGATTTGCTTTTTCTCGCCATTTTTGGGTCTCTCTGACATGTCACGCGGGGGATTAGGATTTAGGGCACAAAGTCCCTCTTGGCAGGCATTTAATCCTGATCTTTTGGCAGAGCATAAGCATGTCCTCTTCTTTCGGCCTGGGTGCTTGACTGAATTGGGGGACAATTTCTCTGGACAGCCAAACCTTTGCTAGGGTACTCTCTAGGAAGGGCGCCCTCCCTGGCGCTGGCGGGTCTTCACCTGCAACAGCAAGGGTCTACCAGCGGGACCATTTGTCCTTCTCCACTTGTGAGGTCGAAGTGTGGGTAGGATGTAGCCTGTGGCTCCACAGCAACACCTACCGTAAACTTTAGGGCTTTGGGGTCGTCTCAAAAGTTCAAGCTTCTTAGAACCAACAAAGACTTTCTAAAGATCTCCACCCCTTCCCTCCTCTCCTCACTTCACTTTTCTCTCAAGCACTCGGCCTCCTTTTTAAGGCTCTGAGATGAGTTTAAATCATTATGCTCCCATTTCTTGATAACTGCCTGCTTTGAGCTTTTTGTTCTTTTAAAGTAGGATTGCACACTGAAAGAGGGGCTGAAGATGAACAGTTTGACCCTTTAGGACAGTTCACGCAATGGACAGGAGCGGCCTTCGGTCACCATCCTCACTGAGGCTATTCACGCGCTCCCCTCCCCCTTCACATAACATTTCAGCCTCGTTTCATCTGGACAATCTTTTAGACCACACAAGTGCCTCTCGAATTTATTTAAGTTAAAAGAATGCTAGAAGAGTCCAGCTAAGGATATTTGGCATTAGTTAACTTCAGCGCAAAGCTGAGTACAAATTTAAATTGTTTTTCTTCAGCAAAACTGAGCATGCCAAGCAAATTGAATTCTATCTAGGCAATTCAGCGTGAATGCCTGGTCTGGGGATTGCACCAGCGTTGTTAGCTTATCCTTGGGGTTGTTTCTTTTCTTTTTTTAAAGGATATTTTTTATAGTGAGAAAAATGTTCTAATATCAAGAGTGAGGCAGCTCTAGAAAGCTACAGCACACATAACCAAAAATTCTTAAGAGTTCCAAGATCTATACAGGGTGATTTCCTTACTCCTTTACTTTGCACAGAAATCTAACATGTACAATTGCATATACTCAAAGAAGCTCTTTTTTTAAATAAAAAATAAAATTCTATAAAACCCATATCATTACATTTAAATGATTTAGAGAGTGACTTAGATCAACCCTGAGTACATATTCCTGATAGTGCTGGAATACTCTTTCCTTTTTTTTTTGAGACATAGTCTCACCTCTCGGTAGAGTACTCTGGTGTCACAGCTCACAGCAACTTCCAACTCCTGGGCTTAGGCGATTCTCTTGCCTCATCCTCCCGAGTAGCTGGGACTACAGGCGCCCACCACACCACCTGGCTATTTTTATGTTGTTGTTGCAGTTTGGCCTGGGGCTGGGTTCGAACCTGCCACTCTCGGTATATGGGGCTAGCGCCCTACACACTGAGCCACAGGTACTGTCCACTCTTTCCTGTTGAAGGAAACTTGCAGAATATGTTGACTTTTCACTAACAGACAGTATAAAAGGTTTGGGTTTTATGTTGGAAAGAATATACTTTCAGTCAATCATAAAAACGTAAAATCCTAGGTGGATATAAAAACTGAGTTGTCAGATGTCCAAATACTGCTAACAATTCACTAAGAAATCCATTGTGTTTCACTAGCTCTAAGCATTAGACCCTGCTTGATCTCATTGTTATTTGGGGTTATACAAGGCTCACCAGTTTTTTTTTTTTGTTTGTTTGTTTGTTTGCCTCTACTTAACTAGATTGCAATTCTGTTCTTTGTCCTAAATGCTTTATCATTAAATCAATGTAGCTCTTCCTAGCCAAAACACAACTTTAAAGCAACCTGTCCAAAGAAGTATATTTCTACAGATGCTAAAATAAACCTTCCTTTGCTTTCCTTTACATTAATCTATTGGTTTGTCTTTCTTTGGAGGCAACTACTGTGGAAAGACTGACAAACCATGGTTCCTCCCATGATGCCAGTATTTATTTTTAACAGTCTTTTATCATTTCCTCAGAACCTAGCTTTCTCAGTTTTTCTTTCATTTAAATTTACAAACAAAAAATCTGCTTCCACTCTCAAATGTTTCTCTGATGCCTACCGGGCTGGGCTGATCAAGGCCACACCATTGGTGAGTCTTCTTTTAGGGGAACTGTGAGCCCGGTATTGGTTTCTGAGATCGTTGCCTATGAAGTAATGCTCCTGCATGTATTCCATGAACCTATCTTTTTTCTTGTAGCAAGCCATTTGTGAAGCTCTGGTTCTGCAGGTTTATGATACAGAGAGACCCAAAGGAATATGAGAGAGGCAGCTGTTGTGTGCTGGAAAGACTGTTTCTTCTTTCTTTTTCATTTTTCCACTTCTAACGAATTAAATCACCTTGTTTTGACCTTAGAAGAAACTGGAAAGGATACTTTTAAAATTGGTGGATTTGCTTTAAAATGGGAGGAAAGGGAAACACAGGTAGAAAACAGTAAAGTGAAAATTATGATAATTTGCAAATAATTATAATACAAAGGGAAATCTTAAGGCTGGAGAGCTCGAGGGCAAGAATCTATTTCACAGGATTCTAAGTTTCATTTTCTTTTTGCCCTCAATTTTGTTTGTTACCTCTCTCCAGAAAACGTTACACAAATTAAAACCGGGCCAAAACACTAACAGCCATTTTCATCACTCCCTTCTCTGACATACAACTTGATTCCAATTTCCACAAACTGAGGAAGACACAAATCAGAAGTTAGTGTTCTTCCACTCCAAGGAAGAGTGCCTAAATAAATAAATATAGTATTTTCACTCTCTCCTGCTACTCTCTGAGTTCTACACACTCCAACTGCGCCTTACTTAATTTGCAAAAAGGATCTCAAGAGAAGCCTCTCTGGATTACTGGAGTCCCAGGTCGACAACAGGGTGGGCGTGATCGTGGGGGATAGGGGCGGAGGAGGGGAGCTGACGAGCAATTCAGAACAAGTTTCCTCCGAAGTCCAGTCGTCCCTCAGCTCCTTTTTTCTCATTGAAAAGCGGGAGAATCGGGAAGATGGGCCTCATGTCCCTACAACGCCCCCCAGCGCGGAGCAGAGGTCACGGAAATGTCAGCTCAGCCCATTTGCTCGCAGGAGCAGCAGCTCCACAGTTCCTCCCGCTCGGTCTACCGCCACCCACGCAGGAATCACCTAGCAGTCCTGTCCCACCAGGCTGCAAACTGAAGTTAACACCCCAGAACCTTCTTCAGTGCCCCGACCCTCAAGCTGCCGCAGGTAAAAAAGAAGAGGTTTCTTACAACTCATATCATGTGATCTATTCTCACATCTTCTAAAAGCCAATTGCTCTTCCACCCAGTCTCCCCTTCCAGGGGACTTCATGAGCTCCCCTGGACCCCCCAAACACTCTCACCACCCACGCCCCTTCCTTCCCTAACCAAATGAAAGTGTTTTAAAATAGTTTACTATTTGAAACCGTCCCTAAGAGGTTTTACCAGAACACGCCAGGCAGCACCACAAGGGCTAACTGCTTTCCTCGGGATTCTGACCCCATTAAATAATTCCTAACTCCCATCGCCCAGGAGCTAGGAGGCCCGGCAGCGCCGAGTGCGGTGCGTGGTCGCGCGCCGGGGAGGGGGGAGACCGGACCGCCGCTAGGACGGGGGCGGGGGCGGTAGCCCGAGTCCCCCCAGCGGCCCCCAGCACCCGCGCCCCTAATGAGCCGCTGAAAGGGAGCGGGCTCCAGTGCGCGTGGCTCGCAGGCCTCCCGGAGTCCGGGGCGCCCTGATTGGCCAGCTGCGCCTCGCGACCTCCATTCATTAATAAATTAGCGGCACGCTCCAGCCGAGCGCGAGCCACCAATCACAATGGACAGCGGCGGCGACAACAGCCCCAGCTTGCGCTGCTGCGGCTGCCGTGGCCTCGCCAGCCCCGGCCTCAGCCTGAAGCTCCAACATGAGCTTTAGAACCATTTTATGCTGATTAGATAAAGAGGGGAAAAAAGAGGCGGGGGTGGGAGGAGGAGGAGGATGGATGGCAGGGCCAAGGAAGGGGGGAAGGGGGTGAAGAAAAAGAAAGAAATGAATGATGATAATGCAATGAAAAGAATAAGCCAGGGGAGGGAGAAGGGGGGCCGATACAGGGGGAAGGAGGAGGCGGTGGCGGCAGGGGTGGTGAGGTGGGGGCCCGGGGGCAGATCTGATTGTTTTCTTGGTGGTATATAAGGGGTTTTAAGGAGAGTCGTGTGCCAGACACGCAGCCACTGAACCACAAGCAGCTTCGCTTTAACTGGAGTGCCTAGGAGTCGCGTGCCAGGAGCTGCACCGGGGACTGACTGACAGACAGACACGCACCACCACCACAACACACGAGACCCAGGCGGGCTGCTGCCGCCACCGCCGCCACCGGGGCTTGGCAAACTCGCCGGTCGGAGAGGTCCCCAGTGGAGCTGCGCCACTGTAACGCTGGGCTCGGGCGAACGACGTAGTGCTGCTCTCCCGGCTGCACAGAGATTCCCGTCACACCTCAAAGTAATTTGCACGTTTAGAGCCAACTAAGTAAGTATCGGCGCCATGGCTTCCAATTTTGCAGGGCTGTTTCCCGTGCTGAGCCAAACTCACGCACGCCTTCGGCTCTGCGCAGAATCTTTGTCCCGGAGGTTACAGTCACTTCCCAGGGCAAGAAGCCAGCTGTCAAGGAGCCGCAAAGTGCAGGACCCGCCTAACTGGAGGCTGGGTTACAATGCGCGGCGCTCCTGACCTTGGCTGGGTTTTCTACCCAACTACGTTTCTCCTCTGCGCTGTTTCCAGTACTCTTCTCGCGGACGCGTAGAAGCATGCCTAGGTGACACGTAGAACGTGCCTCTGTTTCTTGATCACACCTTATTTGCCTCTTTCTCGTTCCCTGCTCTCTTTTGTAGGATGTTCGTCAAATCTGAGACCTTGGAGTTGAAGGAGGAAGAGGACATGTTGGTGTTGCTTGGCTCGGCCTCCCCAGCCTCAGCGGCCCTAACCCCGTTGTCCTCCAGCGCCGACGAGGAAGAAGAGGATGAGCTGGGCGCGTCCGGCGGGGAGCGCCGGCAGCCCGCGGCTGAGGCTGGACAAGGAGCGCGGGGCGGCTCGGCGGCTGGGGTCGAGGGCTGCCGGCCCGCACGGCTGCTGGGCTTGGTGCACGAGTGCAAGCGGCGCCCTTCCCGGGCGCGGGCGGTCTCCCGAGGCGCCAAGACTGCCGAAACCGTGCAGCGCATCAAGAAGACCCGTAGACTGAAGGCCAACAATCGCGAGCGAAACCGCATGCATAACCTCAACGCGGCGCTGGACGCGTTGCGCGAGGTGCTCCCCACATTCCCCGAGGACGCCAAGCTCACCAAGATCGAGACCCTGCGCTTCGCCCACAACTACATCTGGGCGCTCACCGAGACCTTGCGCCTGGCGGATCACTGCGGAGGCGGTGGCGGGGGCCTGCCGGGGGCGCTCTTCTCCGAGGCTGTGTTGCTGAGCCCCGGAGGCACTAGCGCCGCCCTGAGCAGCAGTGGAGACAGCCCATCGCCCGCCTCCACGTGGAGCTGCACCAACAGTCCTGCGCCGTCCTCCTCCGCGTCCTCCAACTCCACCTCCCCCTACAGCTGCACTTTATCGCCCGACAGCCCGGCCGGGTCAGACATGGACTACTGGCAGCCCCCACCTTCCAACAAGCACCGTTATGCGCCTCACCTCCCCATAGCCAGGGATTGTATCTAGAGCTGTCTTCTCTGCTGCCCACGCCAGGCCTTAGTGGGTCCCCTTTTGTCCTCAACCGTGCCCTCCTCCCTTCCACTGTCCCCACTTTCCACGCTCTGAAAATCACCTCCCTTCACAGGGTAGATGTAGCCGGCTTGTTGCCCTCCTTGACAATGGGTTTTCTTCATTCAGACGGGCTCTGATTTATTGAAAGTGTGATGGAGCTTACGGTCAAAGAGAATGGTGGCGTTTGGGGGGCTTCTTGAGACTAAAAAGATGTTGGGAAGAGACGACGATGGCATATCTAAAGAGCGGACTGACGCTCCTCCCCTTTCTCTGTAGCAGGACTTAGTGCAGTTCATGTGAATCTCCCAGGGGGGATGCAACTGGTTCCTGTGATCTCTTCACCTTTGCTTCTGCATAGAGATGTTAATGTCGAGTAGAAAGAAATGTATCTTAGCATCTGAATGATTTTACCGGTAATAATATTATCCACAGATTTGCAATGGCTGGCATCTGCTTTATTCCCATTGCTGTCAGCAGGCTGTGGGAATTTCACCTGTCAAACCAAACTTTCCCTCTCTGATGTGCACTTTGTTCTGTTTCCCAGATCTGTCACAATACCTATTGTCCCTTCCTTCTCTTTCCTTTTTCTTCCCCATTTTGCCATCTGTCTCTTATGATTTATAAGGGGGGGAAAAGTTGTTTTGTTAGAGGGGCAGGTTAGAAGTCATTGTATAATTTGTAGACTTTGTAATGATTGAATACAAGCGTGGAAATTTAGGCTGAACTCTCTATCAAAAGGAAAAATGTGGAGGAAAAGGGAAAAATCAAGAGGGAGGATTGCTTCATGCATTATTTATCTCGACCTTTTAGGGGAGAAGGAACTCCCCCATTCTTTCAAGAGATTAAAAATAAATCAACAGTCTAAAAACCTAAGTAGACACGGAGCATTATTTGGATCAGCCACACACGTGTTCCCTTCTATTTATTACAAAGAAATTTTTCATGGGAAAAGTATGTATTTTTTGTATATTCTACAGAGTTTATTCTAGTATGTATTTACACCTTAAAGAGCAAGAAAATTGTTCTTGTGATTAAACTATAAATAAAATATCTAATTTTCATAAGTTTTGTGTATTGTATCCTAACTTTTTCTTGATTAAGTGCTTTGTGTTTGACTTGCAAATGAGTTGTGTCTTTCTGAAATTCCTCCATGCCAAATTGAACATAGTATTTGTATTTTTTGGCCAGTGTTTGTGTGTAGTATTTCACTAAGAAATTACAAGACATTAACACTGAAATGAAAATGTAATTCAAAGTACAAACACAAAGTTTATTTTTAAGAAATAAATTTCTGAGCAAATAAGATGAGCAAAAAAGGAAAAAGAATCAAAGTGATAATTAAGTCATGAAAATCCCCAAAGTTCAGAAAACATTGATTTTTAAAAATAATGAAGTTGATATTTCTTGATGGAGTGTGTAGAAGTTTGGTTCCTACACTGCTTCAGTGAAGCAGATTGGACAGTAATCTCCAAGGACTCTTTTTCCAGCTCTAACATCTATGATGTAACAGTACTTATAAATTCATTACTGGAAGCTGATGTTGTCTTAGTCATCTTAACAAGCTAGTTGATTTTAAAAGCAAACTTCTCAGAAAAAAGGAGATATTTGGAGTGAACTGGAATTTTAAAAAAGTCAGAAAGAAGTAGTTCTGTTTTATAATCTTTGGTAAAGTAATTTACATGGTCAAAACTTCTTCAAAGAGAAAGGGAAAATGGCTTAGTACAAAGCAGAAATGACCTTTGATTGGTGTTGAGTAAAAAATGATCAAGTGAAGGTTAACCACGTTCTAGATTTACTCCCCTTGGAAGAGTGTATCTACAGCAATACAAGCTAAAGAAATTCATATAAGAAAATGTTGGGGCTCAGTGTCTGTGAGTCAGTGGCTAGGGCGCCATTCACATACACTGGAGCTGGGGGTTCAAATCCAGTCCCTGCCTGCCAGACAACAATGACAACTACAACCAAAAAATAGCCAGGCATTGCAATGGGGGCTGGTAGTCCCAGCTACTGGGGAGGCCGAGGCAAGAGAATTGCTTAAGCCCAAGCGTTTGAGGTTACTATGAGTTGTGACTCCATGGCACTCTACCGAGTGCAGGGTGACAGTTTGAGACTTTGAGGGAGGGAAGAGGAGGGGAAAAGATGGGTGGAGGGAGGGTAATTGGTGGGACCACACCTAGAGTGCATCTTACAAGGGTACATGTGAAATTTACTAGGTGTAGAATATAAATGTCTTGACACAATAACTAAGAAAATGCTGTGAAGGCGATGTTAACCAGTTTGATGAAAATATTTCAAATTGTATATAAAACCAGCATATTGTACCCCATGATTGCATTAATGTGCACAGCTATGATTTAATAAAAAAAAAAAGAAAGAAAGAAAATGTTGGTTGTTCACAGCACCCTCCTCATCATGAATGTCATATCTGCCTCTGGTTTGGGCTAAATCCTCTACTCAACTGCATGAAGCAATAATAATTTTTCTGAAGATATCCATCTGAGACCTCTATGCATATAGAAAATACAAAGCGTTTACTATTTTAATAACTCCATCTTTATCCAAGGAAGAACCAATTCAGGGTTTATTTCATTTGCATAGCTGGACATAAGAGAGCTCTGTTGAAAACTCCCTTCTAATTTAAAGATTTAGCTACTCTCTGATTATCTGATATAGGAGAAAGACGGTAGTTCTCTCTCTTTTTTTCTACTTTTTTTCTTTTTTGTTGAGACAGAGTCTCACTATGTTGGTCTTGGTAGAGTGCCGGTGTCACAGCTCACAGCAACCTCCAACTCTTGGGCTTAAGCGATTCTCTTGCCTCAGCCTCCCAATTAGCTGGGACTACAGGCGCCCACCACAACGCCCAGCTACTTTTTGTTGCAATTGTCATTGTTGTTTTTATCTGCCCCGGGTGGGTTCGAACCCGCCAGCCTCAGTGTATCGACACCCAGTAGTCCTCTTATAGTCAACAGGCAGGTAAAAGCCAAAGCAAACAAAGACATTAGAGTTTTGACGCTGCACAATGATTTTTCTGGTATTGATGGTACTTATGGTGACATATGATGCTATCTTTGGAAACATGCCAAAGAAACAGGCTGTGCAGTAGACCTTCAAGACTCTTGCAAGACTGCAGAACCCCTTCAATTGTGAAGGCCATCTCATGAACAGATCACCCTAATGATTTAGCTGGAAAAGTAGTGATGGATAGTTGATCTACTAATCATAGCTTTGAGTATTATTAGCTAATACAGACTTGACGTTTGACCTAGCAGAATCTAGCAACTACCTGTACACAGTTTCTCCAGGTCAACAATCTTGCTCACAAAGCTGAGCTTGCAGGTCCCTATGTACATCAAGCACGTTATGCATGCCAGATGTTCCATCTACTCACTGTCATTCACACCCCAGCTTTCCCTTCCCATTCTAGAGTACACCTTATTTTACACTAAATTGGCACAATTATTTTTTATGGCTTCTCATCATCTTTAGCAGTTAAGAATGATGTTCTTACTGCCTCGGTCCTGGGAGTTCTTCCTAACACACTGCAACCTCCACAGCCTGGGCCCTAAGGCCCCGTCCTCCTCGCCCCTTACTAATAGGAACTGAGCACAATTAACAGGGTCGAGACCGATGCTTTTGCAATAAGGAACAAGGTCCCTTTTTCATTATTTCCATTCTCCTCCCCACATCGTGACCGCGCTGTGATGAGCGGGGTCTGTGTGCACTAAGCCGCTTGCAGGCCTCAGAGCCACGCCATTCTATTTCTAACGGCTTTCTAAGAGGAGATACTTGGAGATTTTCTTCGGTAGAGAGTCGCACACAGCCGGTGCTGCTAGCTGGACTTGCCGGCGCCCAGAGAGGCGCAGGGGTTAGTCCTGTCCTCATCGGGGCGTCGCTTTAGCTCCGACAGGAGCTCAGGGTTGGTTGTGTTTGTTCTCAAGTGCCCGGGTCTTGTTATGGTTCATTTTTCCCTTTACCAGATTTTAAAGACATCCATCTGAGGGCTAACAAAGAGGGGGAAAAGTGGAGAGGCTGGCCGCCAAACGCTGTGCCTACCGTAGGAGCCAGACCCAGGTCCAGCCGGAGGCGGGAGACGGGGCCGAGTGCCCTGGGCTGCTGCACCTGGGCTAGGACCGAGTGGATGACCCCCGGGGCTGAGTCCCCAGTTCCAGGGCTGAGGCCAGGGCACCGGAAGTCCCCTGGCGGCCTTGGCCCGAGGAATCCAGGGTTCAGTTGGCGCTTGCCAGAGTCTTGTCAGTCCCGTGGTCTACACAACGTGTTAGGTCCAAGGCCGCCTTCAGTCGTGCCCGCCCGCGGGTCCAGGTCACTCAGGCTTCGAGCTGTTACAGGGCCGGGCCCGCGGGCGAGGCTGAGCTGCGGCGCCCCCACCCTCCGGGAACAACCCTGCACGGCGCAGCCCTGGGCCGGTTGTGACTTCTGGGCTCCGACACCTGGAACCCGCCGAAAGCGTCTCCTCTTCAAGCCGGGAGGTTCTCCCTCCACCACCCTCGGGCTCCCAGGCAAGCTTTGAATGTATTAATTAAATAAAGCGCCAAAGCAGGGCGCTCCCGGGAGCGTGAAAGTCCCGGCCTCGGAATCCGCAAAAGAAATGTGTGAAAAGAGAATTAGTGAAATTAGGTTAGACCAATAAAACGTGAGGGCCCCGACCCTCTCCCTCTCCCGCCTCCGCCCTCGCTCCCGGCCTGGGGCTAGAAGGGCTATCTGGCCTGCCTATTGTTTCCCCGCCTTGGCAGGGGGTTCATTGTGCGATAAATAATTCCCCTCTATTTTCTTTTTATTCTTGAAAAAAAAAAATGGGTATTTGCATAATCAGTGCTTTGATGTGGCCTGAAATCGGAGGTTTGTTCTCCTCCAGTCCGCTATGGGTAGCGAAGCAACAAAGCTAGCTCCGGATCCTTGGCTGCGCTGACAGTGTGGGGGGCAGATTGTCAGAAACAGCAGCGTTAAGCTGCTGCCTCCTTTTAAAGGATCCATTTTAATGATTGAACTTAAGGGATGTCCAAAAAAGGAGGGATGGAGGGCGAGCAGTCTCACCCCTTTTTACCTCTTCCTGTGCTCGGGATTCATTGTTCTCTGCAGGTTCTTTGCCAAAGCGCTGGGGGTGGGGGTGGTGCGCCTCTCTGCTCGCCGCCCCACGTGGCTCCTGCTGGGCACCGGCAGGGGTCTCGGGGCAGAGGAGGGGAGAGGTCTGCAGGAGCAGCCCCCCTCACCTCCCACCCGTTTTCCTTTCCCTAGTGTGGTTATCCAGCTGGAATGGGGTTCGTCTTATGGAGGACGCTGGAGTGAGTCTTTCTAGTCCTGGAGTGGAATGGGAGGGGGGTTCCCTGGGAACGCAGCTTAGGGGCAGTTTCAGAGGCTCCGGGACAGGAGAAGCAAGCAAAGAAATTCAGTCATCCGGAAAGCAGAACGTGAAAGCCAGAGCTGTTCTTCCCCTGCAAGGTGGCGTGAGCCTGGAGGACGGAGTGGGAAAGGATCCTGATGGTGTGCGCGGCCACAAATGACTTTCCCCCCTCTCAGTGCCAGTATGGTGGTGGTGGTGGTGGGGGTGCTTCCCTCTGCTTTCGTTCTCATTCTCCGGCTTCTCCAGCTGCTCAGAGCGCGAAGAGGGAAATGCCAACTTGGATTACTGACTGGGAACACCGTACGAAAGCCCGGGCCTCCCGGAGCACCCGGACCACACCCGCTTTACGCTGCAGCCTGGGTAGGTGTCAGCTGCGTGAGCAACGCTCGGCCTCCCGGGATCCAAATGCGAGGTGGAAGTGGGATAGGAGGAGGATACTGGGTACCCCTGCACGCCCAGGCTGCCCCTCCTCCCCGCACGCCCGCGTCTCCCTGAATTGACCCATCCTTCAGATGTCCCATCAGCTTTTGGGTCATAGAGTCTCGACGGTGCTTAGCTCGTCAGCAATTCTCTTCTTACTCGTTCATCTTTCCCTTTCACTTTTCAAGGCTGTGACTATATAAGCATTCGTTTTTCTTCATATCAACTTTCTTCCATAGCAAAAGTCGTATCTCTCTTAAGAAATAAGAGGCCCTGGGATCCATGGTTCTTCCCAATGGAAGCATACTTTTAAGGTTTGCCTTTGGGGTACCCCTGTAGGGTCTTGTCACGTGGCAGACATTACTAACTGCACGTTGATTCAGGGATTTAAGAAATCAAGAGGCAAAAAGTTAAAGTTCTTTCCAAAAGACACATCTCCAAGAGAAGCCTGTTTGGACTGTAGCTGTCTTTTAAAAGGTTCAGTAAGAACTAACGACTGCGTTTCTTCTCTGATAGATCTTGTTGAATTACACAGCAGGCTGTGTCACCAAAGTTTTCCTTCATTTCCCTTTCAGAAAGGGATGATTTCATCCTCACCTTCTCTTTATTTCCATCTGCACTCAAACCTTTTGCTCTGTACCTCAAGGCATACCTGGAGACATTAAACAATACAGCAAAGACCCCAAACCCTTTACCCATCTTATTTGATGTAGAAACAATCACATAAAAGTGCTGTAGTCCATGCGAAATGAAAACAGGAAGCTTTAAAATGTAGAGAGAACTGGGGTTGGTTTCCATGGCAGCAGCTTGCAATAAAGCCTAATTCTAAGTGACAAAGAGGTCATCTTCCTTTTCAAATGTGTTTATGATCCTTTTGTGTATTGTGTTTTGGCATAAAAGCTCCTCTGCCCCGTCAGGGCTCCACGGGCAGCTCTATGACTTTCAAGGGGGTTTATTGCCTCCTTGGCATAAGAATAGCTGAAAGGAACCAAACTAGTGCCAGTGTGACAAAAGAGTAACCCCACAGCCTTGCCATTGCTTTCTTTCTGTAATACAGAAATCTTGCTATGCATTGAAGTAATCAAAAATGAAGGATTCAGAGATGAGTTTAATTCGATTTTATGGTTTTTCAACCTTTTCAGCTACTGAAACATCACGTACAAATAAATTCAAGAAGATTGACTCAGTGTGAGGATATGATTAATTTGTCTTCATGTCTTACTTTCCAGATAATTTTGGAAAAGAAGTCAAGTGAGGTAAAAATCTTAAACTTACCTATGAAACTATGTAAAGTCCAGCCATAAACTTCAGATAAAAGTTATACTAATGTGTTAGTACTTCTTTCATCTCATAGTATCTAGAACATGATCATAAGTGTTTTTTTTAAACAAACCAATCTAAATTAATATTTTTCTTCATTTTCCAAATCACCTGGCAGCAGGTTGAAAGCAGAAAAGGAAAAGTATATACATATATTTTTCTGATAAGGCAGTAAAGAACTCAAAATTCCTGAGTTCAAATTCAATGTTACTCTTGAATTAGGAGATAGTTTTGGGCCGTATCTGCATGACAATGAGGATGTGTTCAGGAAAACATGTCCAGTAAGCCCCTTTCCTGTCATTTTCAGTAGGTCTAGGGGACTCCCCTTGACATCTTCAGTCTGGGAAGTATATATTGAAAAGAATGTGTATAGTGCAAAATAAATTTTATTATTCCATGAGCAAATAATTTCAAAAGGATTTCAGTTCTCCTTGAGAGATTTTCCACTCTTCTACATTGGGTAGAGATTTCCAGATATCCTACATTTTTTTCCACAGGAGGTGAAACTGAACTGATGAAAGCACTTGCCCAGTGGCACCCTTCTCACCCCATGTTACTCTGCAATCTTTTTTTTTTTTTTTTTTTTTATTAAATCATAGCTGTGTCCATTGATATGATCAGGGGGCAGCACATACTAGCTTCATAAACCATTTGACACATTTTCATCCCAATATTCAACATAGCCTTCCTTGCCTACCTCTACCTAACAACTTGAAAACATACGCACAAAAAGGCATATAATCCCGTATTTCTTCAGTGCCCTCCCATCAAC
>CAUYPK010055867.1:0-43000 GCA_963574355.1 Loris lydekkerianus
GACTAGCAAATTGTGGTACATGTATACCATGGAATACTATGCAGCCTTAAAGAAAGATGGAGACTTCATCTCTTTCATGTTTACGTGGATGGAGCTGGAACATATTCTTCTTAGCAAAGTATCTCAGGAATGGAAGAAAAAGTATCCAATATACTAAGCCCTACTATGAACCTAAGTATAGCTTTCACATGAAGGCTATAACCCAACTCTAGCACAAGACTATGGGGAAAGGGCCAAGGAAGGGGAAGGGAGGGGGGAGGTTTTGGTGGAGGGAGGATAATGGGTGGGGCCACATCTATGGTGCATCTTGAATGGGTACAGGCGATTGCACTAATGTACACAGCTATGATTTAACAATTAAAAAAATAATAATAAATAAGAAAAAATGTTGGCAAGAATGTGGAGAAAGGGGAGCTCTTATATAATGTGGGTTAGAATGCAAATTAGGATGGCTATTATAGAAAACAGTTTAGAGGTTCCTCAAAAAAATCAAAATGGAGCTACTTTACCAGTTGATCCAGTAATCCCATTACTGAATATATATTAAAAGGAAATAAAATAAGTATGTTAAAGAGATATCTTCACAAAAAAAAAAAAAAAAAAAAAAAAAAAAAGAAGCGAATCTTTATTGGCAAGTTACACCTCTGGGCAAGTGAGACAGCATCTATTCACCTTCTTAATTAGTTTTCCTAAGCTTGTTAATAATCACAAATTCTGCAACTTTTTAATGTCTAATTGTCCTGACATCATCTTCAGAGATTTTCTCCTGGGGCAGGAGTTCCCAATGTCCTCACAGTTTGATTTCTACTTTTAATATGGAGAAGGCTGCCGAGCATTAGAGAATCATCAAACCTAAGAGGCTAAAAGGACCATGGTTCTCCTTTCTCTCTGAAGTCTTGGCTAATGGTCCAATGAAATGAAGCAGGCCTGGAAGCAATATACCATCAAAGCCACTACAGGAGCATTAAGCCAAACACACAAACCTTCTCCTGTGTTTCAGAGCTTTTGAGTTTAGGTTATATGAGGCTCAGACCCTAAGAACTGTAGAACAATGAAAATTTGTTACCAGCTGCTATAGTCTGTGTCCCCCACCTCTGAATTCATATGTTAAAATCCTAACCCCTAAGGTGATGGTATTGGAGGCAGGGCCTTTGGAAGGTGATTATATTTTGAGGACGGAACCTTGATAATTGAAGTTAATACCCTGACAAAAGAGACCTCAGAAAGCTAACTAATCTCTTCCACCATAAGAGGACACACCAAGGTGCCGCAGTGAACCAGGAAGCAAGCCCTCGCCAGACAAGGAATGTGCCAGCACCTTGATCTCAGACTTCCCAGCCTCCAGAACTGTAAGAAGTAAATTTCTCTTGTTTATAAACTGCCCAGTCTGGTATGTAGTTATAGCAACTCAAACACTGATAAGGACCAAAGATAAATATAAGCAAAAATGATCCTTTTATCTGGTGTATTTGCTGAGAATGTTTTGTTTTTTTCCCTTGGATTTTACAAATACTCTGAGTATCACAAGAAAGAACAGCAATGCTGCTGATACTGTTTGGAGAATATGGTTTCTTGGGAAGTGATATCTCCAGAGGGATTGCTGGGGTTTCAGTCTGCCGTAAAATTGCCTTCATACAGAGCTGGGAGCAGAGCAATAAAACACAGAAGGTAGGACTGTCTCTGGGCTTCTCATGACTCTGCGCTCCATGGGATGATTCTTTTACATTTCCGTGCATTTTATTAAAGTTATTTATATACATATATATATATAAATATAATTTATTGAGCATCTACTTTGTGATAGGCACTGAACAGGGAGATTTATATCCATTATCTGTAATCAAAACATAAGATAAAATTTTTGGAACTCAGTGTGTTGTGGGTCTCTGTGAGACATGCATCCTCAGTGCACACATCATTCTCAAAGAAATGAAAATTGGTTTAAGGGGGTGGTGAAGAGGTGGACTTACTCTTTTTGCATGTGAAGAAAAGGTTTACATCTGAACCCAGGAAGACATGCAGTATATTTGTGCTATTAAATTTTTATGGGGTAGGGGAAGTGATTAGGAAAAAATGTCTAAAAAAGCTCTTTGGGTTGGGGGTGATAATGAAAAAGGTTAAAAAGAACTGTGTTAGCTCCTAATTTTTTTGGTGAATTTAATTGATTTTTCTTTATAAGATGACATAATTTTTGAGCTATTTTTATGATGACTCGGTAAATCATGGCTTGAAAATTTCAGTTTATACAGCTGATTTCACATATGGGCTCTGGGTTACAAACAAGTTAAGTTCTGTAGATGTGTTCTTAAGCTGAATTTGTATGTAAGTTGGAACAGGTACATTTACCTACCACATACCCATAATAGCTTCTATGCACAATTGTGAGTTGTACATAAGACATATGTTTATAGCTGGGTGACTGCCTGTACCCTTGCATTTAAGGTTCTATTGTGTTTTGAAATTTTTAAAGAATATTTCTTTGCTTGGGTTCATGGGACTTGCCAACAGATTTGGGGGGCATTGTAAGATGTATGTAGCTTCCCTTCCCTGCCTTGTGAGTTGTGCTTTCAAATAATTTCCACAACCCCCAGGAAAGGAAGATGCAGTTATTCTTCTTTTACAGATAAGGAAACAAATGCTTCAAAAAGTTAAGATATTCATTTTCCTGTAGTTTCACAGCTGTTTTGTGGCATATTTGGGGGTTAAAATCCAGTTCTAGAAGTGTACAAAGCCCATGCATATTTGATCCACCACCCCAATAGATCCTCAAAATGGTGATCTATTGACCAGAGACAGTTCACAGAGAGGGCTTTTTTCTTTTCTTTATGGCTAATTCAGTGTACTTCAACTATTTGAATTTGTTGTCAACATGTGAAAGTTGGGAGTACTTTGCATTAAAAAATATGGATTTCCAACGTCTCTTTGAAAGATTAAAGACTGTGAGCTCATATCCTACAGAACAACAGTTGACTAAAAGTAAGGAGAGGGTTGTTGGCTGGGTTTGCACACTCCAGTTTGTCAAAGTCCCTGCCTCTCCCTATTGCCTTTCACTAAAACCTCTTTATTCAAAAAGTGGATAGGCCTTGGACACTATCACTCCTGAATTGTGTGTCTGGTTCCTCAGCTCCCTCAATTTTCTTACAGCCTTATGTGTCTCCTCAGTATTTTTCCTCCTCACTTACTCATGAGAACATTTTAAAAGTAATTTATGAGTTTATTGCTTTATTCTTTCTTCTTTTCTAACTCTCTCTAGCAGAGTGACTTTCTCAGCTCTTTTCAGTGAAATGAAAGCAACTTTCCTTTTGTTCTTTCAATAACTATGTTATATTTCATCTTAAAATCCTTTTAATTCATTGCTTATTGCCTTAGGGTCTCCATTTCTGAAATTCACATGCTGCTAAACCTTAAAATATTCGATCTCTCCCAGCCTGCAGTTTGAGCTATGCTGCAAGGTCATATCAATTTTACATCATAGTTCAGAGTTTTGATTAGTGATTATGTGAGGTCTTTTTCCCCCCTTGACCTTGTATGGGTTAAACTGGGCCAACGGGTCTACATAAAGCTCTTTACTTCTTGAATTTTTTTCTTACAAATATCTTTATTTTGAGTTCTGGCACTTGGTAGATTAAGTGCTTGGAAAAGAAGTGGCATGCATGCCAATTCAGGGAGTGGAAGGAAACATTTAAGAACTTGACCAGGAAGAAGGAAACACGCACTGAGTCCAATTTGTTGGGGACATTCCAGTCTGTCAACAGCTGCTATGAAGGCATGAGAATCCAAGAAGCAAATACAAAGCAAAGACAATAGCAGATAAGAGGAGGCATTTCCTTCCTGCAAGCAAATGTCCCCTCACATGGCGGTTTCATACTGTTCCATTTGTTATAGTGGGAAGGCACTTTTCACTGACAACATCTGGCTCTCCAACAACAGCCTAACCAAAGAACACAGCAATGCAATCAGAAAAAAAGAAGGTATGTTTTGATGCATCCAACCTTGCCCTTTCTATTGGGCTGTTGCTTTAACATTTTGTTTGTGTGTAAATCTACTTTTAAAACAAGAATCACAGTGTGGCGGCTCACACCTGTAATCTTAGCACTCTAGGAGGCTGAGGCAGGTGGTTTATTTGAGCTCAGGAGTTTCAGACCAGCTTGAGCAAGAGTGAGACCTTGTCTTAAGAAAAATTAAAAAACTAGCTAAGCATTGTGGTGGGCAGCTGTAGTCCCAGCTACTCAGGAGGCTGAGGCAAGAGGATGGCTTGAGCTCAAGGGTTTGAGGTTGTTGTGAGCTATGCTGCTACAGCATTCTACCCAAGGTGACAGAGTGAGACTCTATCTCAAAAATAAATAAATGAATGAATAAATAAATAAATAAATATCACAGAGCATAGAATTTCACATTTCCCCCCTAACTTATAGATTTGTTCATTCATTTAGTCACATTTTTATCCATTCTACAAATGTTTAATGAGCTTATCATCCACTGTGGAGCTTTTAAAAATATAGATGCTAAGGTCCCAGGCTCAGGAATTCTGCTTTGCTTGGTCTACAATGGGATCCTGTCATTGGTATTTTTACAAAGATCCCCAGATCTGGCTTGAAGCCTGCAGCTCAGCAGTTAGGGCGCCAGCCACATACACTGAGCTGGTGGGTTTGAACCCAGCCAGGGCCTGCCAAACAACAATGACAACAACAACAACAACAACAACGAAAATAGCCAGGCATTGTGGTGGGTGCCTGTAGTCCTGCTACTCAGGAGGCTGAGGCAAGAGAATCGCTTGAGCCCAAGAGTTTGATGTTGCTGTGAGCTGTAATGCTACAGCACTCTACTGACGGCAACTCTGTCGCAAAAAAAAAAAAAAAAAAAAAAAAATCCCTAGATCCCACTGGTTACAAATCAGTGTTGGCAGAGACTTTTTTTTTTTTGCGTTTTTTTTTTTTTGTTTGTTTTTTTGGCTGGGGCTGGATTCGAACCTGCCACCTCCAGCATATTGGGCATGCATACCCTACTCCTTTGAGCCACAGGTGCCACCCATTGGCAGAGACTATTTTTCTAATAGAAGTGATTATTTGAAGCAGTATACTGGTAGATTTTTAATGTTTATGGTAAATCTGTCTTGGCATAAATAATAATAATGTGACTTAATAACTAATAACGATGACAGTAACGATGACAGATTTACTGAGTACCATTTACTGAGTACCAGTTACTGAGCCAGGTACTTCACCCTTGATACCTTATTTAATTTCTACATCAGGCTTATAAGCTAGACTATTATCATGTTTTGTGTTAAGGAAAAGCTATTCAGAGAGTGTACCTAATATCATCCTGGTAAAAGTGATTTAGCTATTGGGATTTGAAGTCCATATATCTGACTCCAAAGTCATGTTCTTTCTGCTCCGCACACTCCTTCAGACTTTGGTTTTTACATACTTACAGTCACAAGAATAACTAATATCTTTCTCACAGAGCATCTTAGACTCATGATGTCATTTGATAATGCTGTTTGCAAGGAGAGCTTAAACATGGCAGAGCAGGGGCACTGGAGTCCAAGAAAGGCAATGAAGCCCCCCAAACCTAAAACTTGAGTTACATATCCTGGGCTTTCCACCCTGTGTCCTGCTTCCTCATTTCTTTTATATATTCTGGTTTGGAAGTTTAGGTGAGTAATAAATGCTTTAGCCCAATAGTCCCCAACCATTTTGGCACCAGGGACTGGTTTTATAGAAGTCAATTTTTCCATAGACTGGACATGGGGGATGGTTTCAGGATAATACAAGTGTATTGCTTTTACCATACATTTTACTTCTATTATCATTATAACTGTAATATATAATAAAATATTTATTATAATAAAATAATTACACAACTTACCATAATGCAAAATCAGTGGGAGCCCTGAGCTTGTTTGCTTGCAATTAGATGTCCCATGTGGGATTGATAGGAGATAGTGACATTTGAGGTGTGTTGCTTACATCTGGTCTACTCTGTAATCTCATTTTGGTCACTGTCACTCAGAACACCCTGCCTTACAAAGATGAGATATTGGAGATGAAAGCAGGCTTTTCAGGGCCTTTGTGGCAATCTCAGGACATTCTGTTTGTCTTTGATTCAGGAAGTATGGATCTTTGAAGTTGTCTCAGACATACTTTTAAGGCCACTGTCCTTTGCTGTCTCAAGCAGTTGGTCATCTTCTAACATGGGCAAAGTCAGTTCACAAGGCTCATTCATAAATGGGACAAGGACCATTCCATCCCAGTTTGGGGATCTTTGTGGTTGGGAAGTAATGCTCAAATGCTGTTGAAAGCTGAGATAGGTGATCATGCCTCAGCTGAGAGAGAGAAGGCCCTGGTTTAGTCTCTTTCAAATTCTCTGCTAATTTTTGTTTATTTGTTTGTTTGTTTGTTTAGCAGGCCCTGGCTGGGTTCGAACCTACCACCCTTGGTACACGGAGACCCAGCACTCTAACCACTGAGCATGGGTGCCCAGCCCTTCTGCTAATGTTTGAAACATGTCAAAAATCTCAATGTTCACTCGTCACCCCATAATTCCAGTTTGACTTTTAATGCAGCCATTTTATCTGCTGACTTGAACATGGTTGTCATTCTCCCCTAAAGTGACAGATTGAGTTTGTTGAGCCGGTTGAATATATCACACGAATCAGCAAGTTTGCAACCCATTCTGTGTCATTGAAATATGCTGCCAGTGGTGACAGTTCTCTAATAGAAATTTTGGGAGTGGCTCTTGTCACTCAAAAACTCTAGCCGGTGATCTGCCTTTAGAAAGTCTTCTCACTTCTGTGTATAAGAGAAGACATGCACACTCTGTCCCCATCTCCTCACAGAGCTGTGCAAACTGATGCGCATGAAGGGCATGGACTTTATTTTTTATTTCAGATTAATATGAGGGTATGAATGATTAGGTACATTGTTTGCATTCATCAGGTTAAGTCCAAGTTGTAGTTGAGCCCTTCACCCAGAAGGTATGCCATATACTCTTACATCATGCCTGTTAGGGGAGTGCTTACCAGTCCCCCTTCCTCCCACTTGAATTTAATTGTGTTTTTCTCTTGTGTAGGGGTGCCATTGTTTATGTACAGGTTTCATATTAGTATTAAGTACAGTGGATGCTTGCTTTTCCATTCTCGTGATACTTTACTAAGGAGAATGTTCGACTCCATCCAGGTTAATACAAAAGATGTAAAGTCTTCATATCTTTTATTAATCTATTCATGGGTTGATGGACACTTGGGTTGATTTCACATCTTGGTGATTGTGAACTGAGCTGCAATAAACATTCTCGTGCAAATGTCCTTTTGATAAAATGATTTATTTATTTCTGGGTAGACTCCTAGTAATGAGATTGCACAAGATCGAATGGAAGGTCTACTTTTAGCTCTTTGAGGATTCTCTCTACTTCTTTCCATAGAGGCTGTATTAGTTTGCAATCCTACCAAGAGAGTAAAAGTGTTCCCTTCTCTCCGCATCCATGCCAGCATTTGCAGCTTTGTGATGTGGGCTATTCTCACTGTGGTTAGGTGATATCTCAGGGTAATTTTGATTTGCATTTCTCTGGTGATTAGGGACAATGAGCATTTTTTTCACGTGTTTGTTGGCTATATATTTGTCTTCTTTGGAGAGATTCTGTTCACGTCTCTTGCTCACTGATAAATGGGATTGTTTGCTCTTTTTTTGTTAGTTAGTTTGAGTTCTCTGTAGATTCTAATTATCAGGCCCTTGTCAGATGCATAGCATGCAATATCTTCTCTCTTTCTGAAGGTTATCTGTTTGCTTGAGTTGTACTCTTAGCTGTGAAATGAAGTTTTTAGCTTGATTGTGTCCCATTTATTTATTGTTGGTATTGCTGCAATTGCCAATGGGGTCTTCTTCATAAAATCTTTTCCCAGACTGATATGGTCAAGAGTTTTTCCCACACTTTCTTCTATCGTTTTTGTTGTTTTGTGTTTTAAATTTAAATCTTTTATCCAGTGTAAGTCAATTTTTGTAAGTGGTGAGAGGTATGGGTCTAGTTTCAGTCTTCTACAGTTTTTCCAGTACTATTTATTATTCTTTTCCTCAGTGTATGATTTCATTTGGTTTATCAAAGATCCCATGGTGATATGCAGCTGGTTTCATCTCCCGATTCTCTGTTCTGTTCCATAGATCTATGTCTCTATTTTTGTTCCAGTGCCATACTGTTTTGATCACTGTAGACTTGTAGTATAACCTGAAGTCCAATAATGTGATGACTCCAGATTTGTTTTTATTTCTTAGAATTGCATTGACTAATCTAGGTTTTTTTCTGGTTCCATATGAAATTAAGTACAATTTTTTCAAGGGGGTATGTACTTTAATGTAGTTGATACTTTTAATCACATTCTGCAAAACATTGTTCAGGTAACATTTTTCATTTAGCCTGCATTTCTCTGTGGATGACATAGAGAAATGGGCTCACATTCAGAGTGAAAGCAGAAAGTTGTCCAGTTATGGCAGCTGCTTTGTTCGTGCAAATACTGGCACAAAATGAGCAATTCATTATCCTGTCATGTCACCATTCAAAGACTTGAATAGTTCTGCAGCAATGGTGTTGGTTGGCAACAAAAGTACATATAACATATCCTCATATCCATTGTTGTGAAAAATATAAGCACACAAAACAAGCATCCTTGCCTTCTTGTCAATGTTAGTAGATTTGTCAACATGGATTGGGTGCCATGGTGACTCATTAATTCTTTCTAACCCCTGTGCCTTGGTATCCTCTGATATTTCATTAATTTGTCAAGTTAGGGTGCCAGCTAAAAGAGAAACACAAATCACCTTTTGAACTACAACCTCTTCTAAAAATTCATGGCAAATATCTTTAGCAGCAGGCGGGATCAATCTTCACCATCACTTTAGCAATGTGGTTAGCCACTAACGAAGATGTTCAGGTAGGATTTTAATATGAATCTTCAAGCAATTGATTTATTATGGTCTCTGTGCAGTCAACCCTCTCTGCTAATGATAATCTATATTTGCAGCTGCTACCCAGCACTAATCTCACACCTCAGCTACACTTCAGATCATCAGTCATTAGATTCTCATAAGGAGCATGCAACCCAGACCCCTCACACCCACAGTTTACAGTAGGATTCACGCTCCTATGAGAATCTAATGCTGCTCAGGCAGTGCTGTGAGCAATGGGAAACAGCTGTAAATACAGATGAAGCTTTGCTCATTCCTGCATCCTGTGTGACCTGGTTCCCAACAGGCCCAGTTCCTAAAAGGCTGTGGCCCAAGTATTGGGGGCCACAACCTTAGACTCTGAGTAAGCAGTAGAGCTGGTAACACTGTCCTTTGGCCACAGATGATTGGCTCAAGGATGAACACCTGTCCTAAGTTGAGCCAATCAAATTCGTTCTTTCTCATGCTCTTTCACTCTCTCTTCTGGGTGTTTAGAATTGGCACTTGAAAAGACTGTGGCAGTTCTACCTCTAGAAGTTGATCCTAAACATTAATGTATGTCACTAATGAATGGAATCACATTAGAAGAATTTCTTAGGGGCTAGGTCAGTGATTTTCAACTGGTGTGCCACGAGAGGATCTCAGGTGTGTTACAAAATTTTTTAAAGATTAAATTGTATTTTCTAAAGAAGTTGAAAGCACGGTGAGTATATTCTTTTTTTTACTTTTTTTTTTTTTTTTTTTTTTTTAATAAACATAACTTAAGTGTGCCCTGGAAGCTGAACTATAGGTTCAAGGGTGTTGTGAGATAAAAAAGGTTGAAAAACACTGGGCTAGATAAACTGATAATGGAACAGTAGAGATGGACTGTGAACCCTGAAAGAGAGGCAAACAGAGCAGGTAGCCACTTTGAGTCTTACTGACTCTCTAGGTGCCATTTATTCTCTCCTGTGAAGCCTGACCTTAATTCCTGCCCTTGGGTTTTGTGAACAACTGATGATTTGATACAAAAACTCCCTCCTTTTTTATTTGAGAAAATTGGGTAAGTTTCCCCTGCTCTAAACCAAAAAACCTTTGCTTAAGTTAATGATATATTTTAGACTGCATATAAAGCTGACCATTTGGGGCTCCCTTAGAATGACTTACATTCCACTCCCATATTCCAAGCTTACTCTATATCAATCTGGATTATTCTGAATGCAAATGAAAGAAACAAATCAAATGGGCTTATAAGAAAAAGGGAAATTTCTTCGGTTGTTGTACTTGAAATGTCCAGGGCCTGCTTTTGGCACAGCTGGACCTGGTGACCTAAATGATGTCATCAGGAAAGTGTGCCTCTCTCCCTTTCTCAACTCCATGGAGGGAGCTTCATTCTCAGGCAGCCACAGAGTGGCAAACACAGCCACCAGTGGTTCCCTGCCTGCATCTTCTTGATTTAGCACAGTGGTTCTCAATCTTCCTAATGCCTCCTAATGCCGTGACCCTTTAATATAGTTCCTCATGTTGTGGTGATCCCCAACCATAAAATTATTTTCATTGCTACTTCATAACTGTAATTTTGCTACTGTTATGAATCATAATGTAAATATCTGATATGCAGGATGTATTTTCATTGTTACAAAGGGGTCACAACCCACAGGTTGAGAACCACTGAGTGGAAAGAGAAGGGTTCTTCCCAGTCAGTGCCAGGGAAAGACCCCTTCCTGATTCTCACTGGATCATGCTGGGATCTCAAACCCATCCTTGGATCAATTGCTATGGCCTAGGAGTAGGAGAGGAGGGTCTTCCTTGGTCAGGGGTTGGGCGTGTCTCCACCTGGAGTACATACAACATCTGTTTCTCATGAATGGCAAGGACTGACAGAGGGCAGTCACCCAATGGGAAGGTTGGGATTTAATTTTGGAGGGGATTCTGGGCAAGCAAAGGAAAGTGTGTTCAATTAACTTACTAATTTTCCAACCCCCTTCCTTTATCAGTAGTTTGCTTTCTTACTTGAATAATTTGTTAAAAATTCACTATTGCATTCTTGATTTTGCTTGTTTCTTTATTCTTCTCAAGGCATTTCTTGCTGGTACCACATAGTTTTTTTTTTATACTTCTAGTATAAAACCAGCTTTTTTTTTTTTTTTTTTTTTTTTAAGTAGTTTCCTATTTTTAGACAGTGTTGCTTTGTCTCCTGGGCTAGCATGCAGTGGAGCAATCATAGCTCAGCGAAGTCTCAAACTCCTGGGCTCCAAATGATCCTCCTGCCTCAGTCTCCCTTATAGCTGGGACGCCAGGCACCCACCACAATGTCCAGATAATTTTTCTATTTTTTAATAGAGATGGGGGCTTCACTCTGTTGCTCAGGTTGGTCTTGGACTCCTGACTTCAAGCAATCCACCTGGCTCAGCCTTCCAAATTACTGGGATTAAAGGCGTGAGCCATGGTGCCCACCTGGTGGCCTAACGCTTTTTATCTCTCACCTCAGCTGTCTCCCATTTGTTTCCAAACTTATGTCCCTCCATGGCTCCCTGTCAATTTCAGGGTATGTTCTAGTCCAGGGATGGGCAAACTTTTTTTTTAAAGGGCCAGAGAGTGAAGGTTTTAGGTTTTTCAGGCCAACAGGCAGAACCAGAGATGCTGTGGAGTTACTTATACTATGAATATTTAAAAGAAAAAATAGTAAAGGCCTGTGAAGGGCCAGATCTGCTCTGGAGGCCTGTTGGCCATCTCCTCATGGGGTACATAAGGTCCTGGGTGATCTGGCCCCTCCACTCCTCCCTATTCTCAATCCCCACCGCTCTCTGCCTCCCACCTGGCTGTAGGGTGATGCTCCATGCTATTTTCCACTTCCCAGCTCTGCTGATGCTGCTCCCTCTGTCCGGGTGCTTCTCCATCATCCCCTAACTATTCTGCTGGACTAACTGAGACCAACCATTTTTTGCTATTCAACTCAAGGACCTTTTCCTCTTGGCAAAACCTCCACACTCTCCTGCATGTCTTGATAACCTAGAGGTTCCCTTGAGGGCTCCCATTCTTCCCTGTGCCTGTTGCCATCATTACTCACAAATGCCTATTTGTTTCTGTGTCTGTGTCAAGCACCAGACTGTGACCTCTGTGATGAGCAGAGCTGAATCTTATTCATCCTATATCCTCAGCGTTTAGCACAAGGCTTGACTCAAAGTACATATTTGATAAATCTCTATTGGCACTTAATCACGGCACTATCTTCTCTAGCAGAGGAAGAGTATTGTATCATAAGCAAATCTTTGAAACACCTGTATTGCAGCCAAAACATGTGCAGTGTCAGTGGCCTATTTCTAGCTCAGGGAGATCTATGCAATTTTAATAGTTTGAAAGTCATTTATAGATGGCTAGTTCCTTTGGGTGGTGCATGGCTATAATAATATCAAGGCTGGGGATTCAATAGCTATTTAGTTCAGAGTGCTTTGTTCTGTTGAGTGACCACAGGTTGCATCTCCACCCCAGCTGGCTATTTTTTAGATTCCTGGCATTTGTCAGAAGGACTTATAGACTCCAGACACTTATAGACATCACCCATGGCTAGAAACATTGTTCAACATGAGACAGGAGTCAGATGACCTGTAGGCAGTTAAGGCTGAGGTCAGAAGAAGAAGGTCAACAGGCTAAGAAAGTCAAAAGAACATGAATATGCTTAGCTAAGATAAATGTGACCAGTAGGGACCCTTTAGTTATTTTCCTTTAGCCAGGGGGGAATTCCTTTAATTGGGACATGCTCATAGTTGAGGTGACATTGTTCCTAAATGGACTACCCTCACTAACATAGTACAAATCACACTGCCATAGCAATTTACAAATGCCATGGAAATTCCTGGAAATTACAAGGTCAAGAAAGGGGATCACCACCTCTTTCTAGAAACTCCACCTCTTTCACAGAAAGACTATCCTTCCTCCCTCCCCATTTAACACAGCATTAAGATTTAATATAAAAGAACAGACCCTAACCCTGACGTGGCACTGTTCTTCTCTCCAACAGTCCACTCTTTTCTTTTCTGTGAGTATATACTTTGCTTTCAGGGCTTATAATGCTTATACTTTGTGTTTTGAGTTCCTTTCTCTCACCTGTGACCTGAATCCCCTCCTGCCAGGAGGTCAAGAACCCTCCCTGCTGGCTCAGGCGATGGCCCACCCCAGTATCAAAAGCACATGCCTCTGATTAAAAAATAGAATATACTCCTTGTAGGAAATGACCAGCATATAAAAGGTGGTATTTAGTACATAAAATAGCATAGAAAAAACATAAAAAGAGAAGTCAAGAAAATAATTCAGCCGCATTTCCACCAACAGAAGACAACCATTGTTAAAATGTGAGCACTGATTGGATCTCTTTTCTATAATTTTCATTGTTGCTGTGATTCTCTTTATGCTATTTAGTTTCCTGATTTCCCCCCACTCAAGATTACATGTAGGGCATTCTTCTCAGCATCTATAATTCCTTGCATTTTTTCCATGTTTGCTTAATAGTCCTTCAGATGGCTAGCCTATGATTTCTATCATCTCTGCTCATTTGTTGCAAATTTTCATGGCACCTAAAATAAAAGTACAGGGTTCTTTCCAAGAATTGTGGTTCAGGGCCTTGCTGACTCAGGGAGAGAAATGAAGCAACTAAGATGGTGACTGTCTTTCCTTTTCAGCATATCACGGGTATGTTGTTTATATCTGTAATTGCACAGGGTAATCCCCATAGGTTCAATGCCATCTCCTGTACTCCCTTCTCCTTGCTTCTGGAAGAAAAACAGCAAGTGACCCGCCACCACTCCGCCCTCCTAACTCCCCACCATCCAAAAAATGTTATATTCTATCTACAAAAGGGTGAAAATAAACATTCAAGCAAATATATTATTTTATTAATTCTACTTATTTATGGGAGGAGAAACATCCTCATTAAACATAGCTCATGAATACTGTTTCATATTTTACCAGTGCACAAAACTCAGACACGCTTTTCATGATAGCATGAGTGAGAAATAAAGACTCAGATAAGAGAAAAGTTTGGTTGGGCTGGAGCACTTGTAAGCAGAAATGCAGGCTTATAGCATTTACATTCTATTTGAGAATCAAGGAGTGTGGAAAGAAGAATAAAAAATACCAACCCCCATACATTACATTCATGTTTATGTTTATTTGTCTTGGCCGGCAGGTTTTTCTGAGTGGGAACGTGACCATATGCTTCCCTTTCTAGGAATACAACCATTCCTATTCAATATGCTAGCCAGGGAGCAAAAGATGGCTTTACAGCATATTTAATTCTATCCTTGACTTTGAAATGAAAATTGATGTCAGTTTCCCCACCCCATCAAGCTTCTTCCCAAATGCTAAACTCCTCTGGTTTTCATCAAACCTCTCCCTACCTCATCTGTCAATGTCCTCTTCACAAATATTTTCTACTAAACTAAGATTTAAATAAACTTCTTTCTGTCTCTTACTTCCTGACTCCCCATAGTAACACTGTCTTAATTCTTAGAAACCTATGGACTTAGAGCTTAGATCTAGGGAAAGAAGGCCTTAGAGGAATTCCCGAGGAAGGTGGTATCAGGCCCAATGCCCCAGGGAGACTGTGAAAAAGAGAGAGAGGAATATGACACTTACTTTCCACAAGCATGCCCCCAAGAAGGGAGGATGTGAGTTATTCATTCCAAAAAATAAATTACCTTTACTTGAATGACCTCTAATGTAATTTCCTTGTAAGGCAGCCAGAGTGGATGTAGGTAGAATGAAGCATTCCCACCTTATGGAGGGCACTGTTGTCCTAGCTACTCCAAGGCTGAGGCAAGAGGGTCCCTTGAGCCCAAGAGTTTGAGGTTGCTGTGAGCTAGGATGCCACTGCACTCTACCCAGGGCAACAGAGTGAGACTTTGTCTCAAAAAAATAAAATAAAATAAAATAAAAGTAGGATAAAATCAGGCCAGCAGACCTAAAGTATTGAGCATTTATTCCACTCACTGCTAAATTCTTCACATACCTTATCTCATGTGGATTCTCATAAAAACCCTACATTTAAAGCTAGTAATGTCAATCTCCTTTACATAAGAAGACAGGAGCATCTGTACTGCCACCCATGGGAGCCTCGGTATACCTGTGGGGCAAGGGAGGAGCTCGGCAGTGAGGGAGCCCAAGGGATCCATCTGACAATTGACCTTAAGGGTCCAAAGAGCCCTCATGACAAAACTTGGGCACCAGAGACATGGCCCCACAGATGGTGACAGGCAGAAAAGAAGAGCTCACTGGTGTGGTGCAAGGAAACCAGGGAGCCCCTGGAACTGACTGCATGGGGAGACTGAGGAACCTGCCTGGTGCGAGATGTGAGGCCCTAAGAGGATAGTTCCATGGATTGTGTTGGGGGGACAGAGAGGCCTCTAGGTATCGTGGGAGTCTACAGAGCCCTGCGATGTATGGCCAGAGATGTCCAACCTTTCTCAATGCTGGGTTACAGGTCGCCCTCTTCCCCTGTGAAGGGCATGGGACAACCTGGGATGCCAGCAAGCCAGCCAGGGTCAGGCCGAGAGCTACTTACCTGGAGTCGTGGGGAGCTAGGTCACCCTCCTCACAGAGGAGTCTGAGATTCCCTTCTTTTGACTTTCTGCTAGTCTAACTCCAGCCGCACTGAACTTGAGGTTCCTTGGATGTGGCATGTGCTCTCCCATCTCCACAGCTTTACCAATGCTGTTCTTCCCGATGGGAACCCTCTTTGTCTGATTAATTTCATCTAGGAAGTCACATTGTATCCTAGGGACAAGTGTGACTGTAGAACCAAGTTGCTTTTATTCAGCTTTATTTTGACTTCTTGCTGTGTGTCTGACCTTGGCCAAGGGGTTTAATTTCTCCATTTCCTCAGCTAAAGGGCCCTTGTGAGGATGAATGAGCTAAAATGTGTGAAGGGTTAAGAGCTTACAGTGCTCAGCAGAGTTAAGAGCTTACAGTGCGTTAGCTACTATTATTCCTCATCCCCCAAACGCTAGCTTCTAGTCTGGGAAGCCGTCCTTCTCCCTCATAGACAGGCTGAAAGTAGGTGGCATTCTATGGGGCATTCTGACATAGCACTAAAATCTCTACTTCTGATGGTCTGCATCCATCTCTTGTGATGGACTTCAAATTCCTTGAGGGTAGGACCCATGTTTGTCCGAGTCACTACTGTTCTCTACTGTATCTCCAATCAAGAGCTCAGCATGTGGTTCATTGCAACAAATGCATGTGGAATTTTGGCTTTGCTTGGCCTCTCAAGTTATGACATTAGATTGTTGATTCCTGACCTTTAGCTTCAATTCCAAGTACCAAGCTCTTGGGAATAAATCTACCATTGATCACTATTGTTTGGAAATAATTGCTTTGGGATCCTGTAAGCAAAAATCTCAGGACCACTCAACCCTTTATGTAAAAGGAAGGTCAAGCCTGGATGGTCATTCCTCCATCTGCCCAGAGACGTCTACACAATTGACTCTTTCTTTACTCCCTTTTTCTCCATGAATATTCACCTTATCTTATATGAAATGTAGACTTACTGAGCACTAATTAGAGCCTCATAAGAAGGTAGCTATTTGCCTCAGTGATCACTTCATTCTTTCTTTTTCTTCATGTGTGCCCTCTTCCTTTAAATATTGAGTTCCCAAATGCCTGTTTGGGGAAGCACAGGTTATAGATGCTTCCTTGGTTGCATAAATTTCACTTAATAAACCTCTATCGTTTGAGGTATTTGCCCCAGTCATTTATTTTGAGTTGTAAATCCTTTTTCTTGAGTGCTACTTTTTCAAGCAATGTCTTCTGGAATAAAAATTATTATGAAGAAAATATCCCCACCAGACATTGATGGTATCAGCTCATATGACCTGAAGGAAGAAAAGAGTCCTAAAAATAGGCAAAGAAAATCACTATACATAATTCTTATTTAAAGCTTTATATTATGAAGAATTGCAAACATATTTCAAAGTAGTTATCTTGAGCCCTTTTGTACTAATTTATCAGCTTCAACAATTACCAATTCAGCCAATCTTATTTTATCTGTATCTCCATTGGGCTTCTTCCTTTCAATTTTGTTCCTACAAATTATGTTGATTTTGTCATTTATTTCTTTTGTGATTGGTGACATTGAGATTTGGAAAGGTTGAGAAAGTTATGGTGCTCAATCATCTCCATTCATTCATTCAAACAAACACATGGCTAGTAAGTATCTACTATTTGTGAGGTACTGACAAGTGATAAATAGTGAACAGGATATAGAGAGACCCTGCTTTCATGAAGTTACCTTCTTGAAGTAGAGAGATAAAAGATCCAGACAAGAAACAATTGAACAAATACATGAAGAAGAAAATTTTAGATAATGAATAAGATCTGAGAGAACAACAAAAGGGATGGATGGTCAGAGATGGAGGAAAGAGAGCTGCTAGGGCTTGCAGGTGCTCCCCCAATGCAACAGTGTTGGGAGGTGGAGTCTCACAGGAGTGCTTAGGTCATGTGAGTGGAGTCATCAGGACTGGATTCATGCTAATTATAGAAGGGCTTGAGAATGTGAGTTTCTTCTCTTGCTCTCACTTTGCCCTTTCACCATGGGATAATGCTGCAAGAAGGCGCTCACCAGATGTAGTCCCTCAGTCTTAGATTTCCCAGCCTCCAGAACTGTGAGCCAAATTAATTTCTGTTAATTATAAATGTTTCAATATCTGGGATTCTGTTATAGCAGCGCAAATGGGACTTACACAGGTGGTCATGGAAGGTCTCTCCAAAGAAGAGATGCCATTTGAACTGAGCCCTGAATAAAGAGAAATCAGCCACAGGAAGATGTTAGAGAAGGGAATTTCAGACAAAGGGAACAACAAGTGCAGGAGTTCCAAGGACGAACCAACCTAGTATTGTAGGGAAAAAAAAAGAGAATCAAGTGGCTGGAATGTAGCTAAAAGAACATTTTTTAAAAGGTTAAAATCATGACTTTCATTTTGATATAACATAAACACTTGTTAAGAATTTTATCTAATTTATTAAACAATGGGAGATCACAACTGGTGTTATGAATGTTCAAGGGAGAAATCTGAATAGCACAAATTTATAAAGGGATATTGAAATAAATATCTAAACAGAAGTAAAACTCGCTTCTTCCATGGGTGGGGAGGGAAGCCTATTAAATTTTTAAGAACAGGTTGAATTTTTTTATCTACAGCCAAAAATTATTTTGCATTGCCAAATTACAGAGCTGTAAAATATCTTTCGTGGCATCAGAATCAGATAACTGGAAAAGATGTCCTCTAGAGTCCAGATAATGCAGAGTTTTCTACTGAAGCACAAAATTTTCCCTATAATTAGGGTGAGGAAAATTGTAGTAAGAGATGGAATAGAAGCAGTCAGGAGCCAGATCCTGCGTGGGATATAGACCAGAAGAAGGACTTTCGATTTTATTTTAAGGGTAAGAGGAAACCATGGGTAGGTTTTAAAGCCTGAGAAAGGCATGCTGTGCCTTATCTATTAGATAAGGACCACTTTGGCTGCTGCGTGAAGATCAAACAGGATTCAACCAAATGCCTGCAGTGTAATGCTAAAAGATAATTTTCAAAATGGGTAAAATCATGACTCTTATACAGATATAAAATAGGCACCTATTAAAGATTTTATTCAATTCATTAATCAATGAGGGAAGTTGGCAGTTGACCTAGTGAGAGGTGATGATGGCTTACAGGGGGCAGTGAAGATGGAGTGAAATAGGTAGATGCAGGGTGAGTCCTGGAGTTAGAAACAAGGACTTAGCCTTTCCCCCCTCCCCCCCTGGGTCTTATTGTTAACTAATAGTTAAAGAGAAAAGGTCCTTGAACTTTGAGGGCAGGAAAAGATGGGTAAGGAAGAGAGGACCTTAGCCTTGGACAGAGACTCAGGTAGATTCGCAAATAAGAGCAGAGCAGAGCTGGAACCAGTAAACGCCTGCCTAGTTTGGGGAAAGAGAATGAAGCAGAAGCCAAATGACACTGAGGCCTGAAATTTCTGTCAAGTTAATGTGAGACTGTGTTTAATAATAATCTTTATCTGTACTGAACTGCTAGTTTGGAAATTCCCTCACACTTGGTGTGAAAATGAATTGGGCTAGGCAGGGGAAATGGGTCAAGAAGGTAACTATCTGCAAGAGGAAGGGGGCTGTGGCTAAGGTTGCAGTCCTCAACAGTTCCTTGGTAGGTGCAGGCTCTCACCCATTCCTCACCACTGTATCACCCAGTGATCCAAAACTACCCAGAACAGGCAGCAGCAGGAGGCTAATTACAGGAGTCTTGTTTGGGGCTGCCTGAGGGGACTTCTCCTATTATAATTATGCCTTTGTTTGACAGATATGAAAATCAAGTCCTGAAAAAGCTAAAAGATCTGCAGTGCCACAGAGGGTGGTGTTGTCGCTGCAACCTGGAGCCTCACTCTCAGCACTCTCCTCACCACACCATGGAGCCCTCATTCTGCTGCGCTAATTAGCTCAGAATGACATCAAACTCTATTCTCTGTGTCAGCACCGTTCAAAAGCACTTTCTGCAGTGATGGAAATGTTTTATAACTACACCGTCCAATACAGTAGCCATTAGCATATGGGGCAACTGAGCACTTGAAATGTGTTACTGAGATGGAGGAACTGAATTTTTAATTTAACTTAATTTAAACATAAGGAGACACATGTGGCCAGTGGCTGCTGTCTCGGGCCATGTAGTTCTCTACCTTAGCAAACTATATATTTCTTCCTAGGGCTTCATTGTGATTATTTGCCAGTTTCTTTTTGCCATTAATGTTTGAATGCCTTTGTTGGGCGTGTAGAATGTTCTATTTTATGAGTTTGTATCTCCTCACAGTAGAAGACAGAGGATACTTTCCTTTCTCAGCCTCCTTGTATCTAAATGCAGGCATGTAACATAGCCTCTGCCAATCAGATGCAAGCACTTGGTGGATTCTATTCTAGTAAGATGGTAGAAGAAGCTTCCAGCTTCTAGGAGCAAGAATGGTAGGGGGTTCAGTTAAAGGGTCCAGACCAGGACCAAACATAGGAGGTGCAAGCTGGGAAGCCTGTGCTTGGGGCATCAGCTGTGTTGTCTCCAGCGGAACAGACCTTCTGAAAAGTGATTCTGGCCTACTAAACCAAGTTTTATTCTTTAGCTATTCAGAGATAAAAGAAACACTTTATGCAATATCACTGAATATTTCTCCTTAAACTAGGTAGAGATATTTCTGCTATTTACAACTAAAGACTCTGACTGATAATAGCAAAGAAACCTGCCCAGGAACTTTCAGCCAAAAGGGAAGGTATGGTCCCAGTAAAACTGGCTAAGTTAACTGCAGTGACAAACAATCCACAATCTCAGTGACTTACCCCTTCACAGTTCAATTCTCACTCATAGTACACGTCACGACTGTTACAGATGGGCTGCGCTGTGCCATGTTCACCTTCACTCCAAGAGTCAGGCTCTGGGAACAGACCCGACCTCACATATTGATGGTGTCATGGAGAGACAAAAGGGAAACATGGTGAATGGCAGCTGGCTTTGAAGGTGGCTTCTTAGAAGTCATCGTTCCATCTGCGACTTATGGGGAAAAGCAAGTCATTTAGCCACTCCAAAGTTCGATAGAGCTGAAATACATAAACTTTCACAGGAAGTTGTATAGGCTATTTTGGGTTTTGTTTTGAGACAGAGACTCACTCTGTCACCTGGATAGAATGCCATAGTCTCAACCTAGCTCACAGCAACCTCAAACTCCTGGGTTCAAGTAATCTTCCTGCCTCAACCTCCCAAGTAGCTGGGATTAAAAGTACGCACTCGCCACCAAACCCAGCTAATTTCTTTTTTTTTCTATATTTAGTAGAGATGGAGTCTCGCTTTGCTCAAGCTGGTCTGGAACTCCTGACCTAAGGTCAGCCTCCTGCTTCAGTCTCCCAGAGTGCTAGAATTTCAAGTGTGAATCACCACACTCCACCTTACTAGTTTGAACAATAGTATATTCCACATTATGTACAAGTAGCTCACATTTTTTGTGTGGTTATTTTGCACCACCCAATGGGCCAAGCCTCTCATATACATTGTCTTAATTAAATTTTACAATGATCCTGTTTTGTTTTTCTCCAATTTTACAGAGGCTCAGTGAAATTGACTATGCTCTCTCCATTCACCTAGTTAATCAGGATATGAGCATCATTCTTCCTGACTCTAAACTTAGTACATGCTTCCCTTTAAACCATTTTACTGCTTTTAATATGAGAGGAATCTTCCTGAGAGAGATGGGGAAAATAAACTAGATTTCTGCCAAAACAAACAAACATACTTTTTCTTCAAGCAGTTTAACACTCTCTTACAGTTGAATAGCTCTTTCTTCCTAAGATTTTTTTTTCAAAATTATGAAATCCAAGTCACTTTTCTCTTTGCTGAAATTTTTTTTAGGACTCTAGCTTCACTGTCCCAATATTTGCAATTATAAAATTCTTCAGGTAATTAAAAAAATTATTCTTTCAATTTATGTTTTACACTTTGGTGTAATATAACAAATAAAAGCCTCCCATCCCCTAACATCAATTGCTTCTCCGAAAGGAAATGCCAAAATGAGCTGGATGTGTTACCCTCTGAATGTTGTCTCATGTATTTATAATCACATATACACTCTGTGTAACATTTTTAATAATTTCATTCTCTTGAAATGGAAGTATATTATGCCTACTGCCCTGTTTTCTTGTTTGTGCTTGTATCTTATCATGGATAGCTTTCCATGGCAGTCTACATACAACTACCTCATTCTTTTTAACGATCCAGGTTATTTTATAAAGCAGAGTTTAAATTTTGGTTATAATATATTACATTCTCCTTTCCCCCTGCAGGCTGAACCCTCATATCAGGCTCATGGAAAGGATGCTGGATCTGAAGTTCTTGAAAATGAGCACTAATCTATTTCCCCTTCTGGTATAACCGTAGTGAAAGTCATTTTTTCTCTTGCATATATTTTATTCTCTGAAGTGCTTCATATATTTCAGGCTGGAGGTGATCCTCAGTGTGAAGGAAGCTTTTTATTTTTTTTTCTACCAAGAACTCTGTTTAAAAACAAAACAAAACAAAAAATCAGGATTCCCAGATGAATGGACCAGTAATGTCTTCTAGAAAATTCTTTTGAAATGACCATCTATGCAACCACAGTTACCAATAAAAGAATTATAGGAGGAACACAGAATTTAATATGAGTTACAGCCTCCCCTCCTCCCTGTTTTTTGTGTGTAGCAGACTGTAATGAACAAGCAGATTAGTATTTAATGCACTAATCTCTGAACAATGCTCTCTTCAATAAAGCTTTAATTATTTAGATGGTCTTCAAGGCAGCCAATGTGCTTAATACACTGCACAGAGAAACGTGCAAATCACAGGAGCAAGGAAAATTACAAGTCAAAGGGAAATGAATAGTCAGCTCCAGTCGGAGCCCTCCTGGTCCTCCACAACGGGACTAGATTTCCCCCTGAATCATTCCTCTGGACAGCAGCTGTAACGCCTTTAGCTTGTGTGTATAAGAGGCTTTTAAAAATCATGTACCTTCTAAGCATTTAATTTCAAAGGTCCCCATGGGGGATGGCCTCGTGAGCTTTACTAAACCTAGATGTTTTGGTTCAAGAAGGAAGAGAGGTGGGGGAAGGGTCTCAAACTAAGCTCTTGGAAAGCCCAGCAGGTTCTGTCTTCAGGGACCAAACCGGCTGAGGCTTTCTGTCACGGTTCCAGAATGAATCACTCACACAACTAATTAAGAGTGGTCTCGAATAATTAACATCTGTGCAACCAGACAGCTTTGCCTCGGGACCTTTAAGAAGCAAATCCAAAAATGAATGGTGCACAATGAGTGATGGGTGCTGTGAGAGACATGTCCCCTCCCAAGACATGGTTCTGAAAAGCACTTCATGAGGCCCTTCAGAAGGTGGGGGAGGGGATCCTGTGATGGTCATGGTCATCAGGAGCGGCAGTGAGTGACCCTGTACTTGGTTTTACAATGTCTCTCTCTCACTCACTATGTCTCTGTCTCTCCACAGTTCACTGCTGCACTCTGGGATCACTTCCCACATAAACCAGTTACACACACACACACACACACACACACACACACACACAGGCACACACACAGAGTGAATGACACTGGTTTGGAAGCACAGATGATGCTTGACAGATTCTGCTTGGGAGGAGGTATGGAGAGGCAGCGGCAGAGAAGATGGAAAAGCTCTATAATCAGAATCCTGAGAGCTGAAATTAAGTCGGGATATATCCAAATAGAATGGCTAAAGATCCACTGTTGTATAAATCCTATACCTCAGACTGGATTAATCAGAATGATTTATAGTTCAGCAAACAATTTTCAAGTCATTCCTGTTTTATCTCCTCTTTGTTTCAAAATTAACTATATTTTTTCTGTTTACATGGAAATATACATCCATAAATTGTGAAATATATAATTTGACATTAATAACATTAAAATAATATTATATATATTTCATCTTAAGTGTGAAAAGATACACAAGGAGCTGGTATCTATGGTTCCCCCTGATGTCAAAGTCTGGACAAACTTAAAAGCCGCTCATTTTTTATTACCAACTCTTTTGTATCCTTTCAAGTTTATATCATGTGCATATATTATCTAAGCAAAAAAATTAAGAAAACATACTTTTTGGGACATGAATGCAGAATCATATGACAGAAGTTTGTCAACCATTCCTCTTCCTCCAGGTCCCCTCCCAGTAATGGTTTTCTGTGTGTTTCTCTGGATCAATCATTCTCAACCTGGCTGTGTAATGGAATTTTATTTTATTTCATTTTATTTATTCATTCATTTATTTATTTAGAGACAGGGTCTCGCTCCATTGCCCAGGCTGGAATGCAATGGTGCAATCATAGCTTACCACAGCCTCAAACTCCTGGGCTCAGGCAATTATACATATGAAAAATTTTGTATATGTACTCAAGAGATACTTGCAGATTATTTGCTGGTCATCTAGGTTGACTTTTGGTTTCAGAGTAATAGATTTTAACTCTTGCTGAGTTAATGTTGCTGTTTCTAAATTTGCCCTTCTCATAGTAATGCATAATAGGAGAAATGTATTTTCATATTATACACAACACACAATATTTTTTTCTCTCTATGGTGTGAAACACACCATATATGTTTATGTTTGTTTCTTCTAAACCAGTAATGTAGATACAAAGCATTACCATTTTTGGTAGCTATTTGGTAGTAATTCAAATATGCCTCAAACTAATATAAGCCAAAGAAAGGTATTTTATTTAAATACACTGAGATGTCTCGTGAAATTTAAAATTAGTTGCTAAAACAAACACAAAATTTACAACACCCTGACAAAGTAAAGGTTTGTTTTCCACTCATTTCGCAGACCAATGGAGTCTGCACTAGGTGGCCTTTCACAAAGTAATTCGGGGATTTAGGTTTCTTTGAGGTAATAGCTCCACTGGGCCTTGAATCTTCTGCCAGCTCCTGTTTATTGGGCAGTCAATGAATAGAGAAAGAGAGCCTGGGAGGGCTTGTGGGGGAATTAAGGAGCCAGGTCTAGAAGGCGCGTGCATTACTTCTGTCCATATTCCGTTGGCTGGGACTCAGTCACAGGGCATTATTTAATGTGGGGGAAGCTGAGAAATGTGGCCTAACTCTATGCCCAGGAACCAGAAAGGAACATGGATACTGGGAGTTCTAGCCACCTCTGCTGTAAGCAGGAAGTATAGGCTGGCTTACATACAGACATGGGCAATGTTTAGGAACCCTAGCAACTGTGCCTTCCCCTCCCCACTTCTTTTCTCTCTTCCCACCTCTCTAGGGCCACATTATTCATCTTTGCTTCTCCCTGAACTGTTACATCTATGTCTCGTCCCCTTGAGACTCTCTTCCTTTCCCTCTCTAGGTAGACTTAACAAAATATCTGTTATTTTTGTCTACCAGACAACAGAGTGGGAGGGGGTGGAGGGGAGGAGATGGCTAAATTCACACCTAATGGGTAAAATGCACACCATCTGGGTGATAGGCACATTTATAATTTGGACTCAACCTTATAGAAGCAATTTATGTAACCAAAGTGTTTGTACCCTGCAATATTTGGAAATTTGAGAAAATAAATAAAATAAAATAATATAATTCTAGTAATAAGTGCCACCAAATGTGAGTTCATTTTGCAATAACAGTCTGTGATGGGGGTTCTGACTTAGCTGGGGAAAGTTTCTTTGAAGAGCACCAGTTCTTTGAGGGAGGAGGAGGACTAACAGGGTGGCAGACAGGAGAATAGTAAAGAGGCAGAGAAAACAACATTCTTTACACTGGTTGCCAAGGAAAGGTAAATGGTGCTACCCACATTGTATGCTTTAGAAACTCTTTTCTTCATAACATAGAAAGTCAATCTCTTCTCTTTAAATATTTATTCTTTAGAATAAAGACTTCTGTAACTCTTAATATTTTTCTTCAAAAAATTAGCTAGGCTAGCATAATTAGTGGGACATAGTGGTTTTGACCACAGTTTGACCACAGCCATAGAGATTGGAAAAGCTGGCCATGACCAAGCTCTGCATTAATGCACAATAACGGCCTGGCCATTTCTGATTGCCTTAACTGTGCCATCAAGAATGTTCACTTTCCTCTTAATGAAGTCATTAAGAGTTAAAATCCTGGAAATGAGTATTATTTTAACAATTTACAATTGCCTGAAAATTGATAAATACAGCAATTATCAGGCAAAGATTGAGTTGAAACATGCCTATTCAATTTCTGCCAGGATTTTGTTTATTGTGTGTTTTATATAGCTAGCTACTCATTGGTTAAAACATTAGTGACATTGATTCTCTCTGTACAGTATTCACTAAGATACGTATTTCTTTGTTCTGAATGGAAAGCCAGTGGGGAGAAATACAAGGTAAATGATGTGTTGACATGGTATTTCCTTAAATTACTACAGATAGCCTGAGATATTTAAATGTCCTCTTATCGAGTTCAAAGTTAAATTAAAAATTTTTTTTCTACTAAATGAGTGTTAATTTCTTAATGCTTATGGTAATAATAGGAACTTAAATAAAAAATTATTGCAAAATGCTGTCCAGGACTAAATGAACACCAACTATATGCCATTTCAGCAAGTAAGCAGCAATGTATATCTATACACACACACACACACACACACACACACACACACACATATATACATAGCTATCAATATCTTTACAGAGTAAGGACTGAATTAAATAGAAATATCTTATAAAATAAGAGTTTTAAATTATCATGAAAATTGTGTGTAACAGTCTTGCTCTCAGCTCTCTAAGAATAGTTTTTTACATGAAATCCCAGGGTTTACTAGTTGTACAACCTTAGGTATTTATTTAATCTCTCTGAGCCTCAGTTTTCTCTTAGGTAATATGACTATCTTAATTAGATCAGATTCTATAAACTTGTTTTGAAGATTAATCGAAATACTCTATATAAAGTACTTAGCACAATTCCGAGCACTTAATAAAAGTCAGTGCTCAATAAAAGATAGTTATTATCTATGATAGAACTTCATTACAACTCTCCAAAAACAAAGCTTCCAAGCATTCACTCAATAAAGTACAGCTGTATTTGGAGGTAGATACAAGAGAAATACAAACATCATTGTCCATACCTTGGAAAAATGTATAGTACTTTTCTGAGGAGCATAACTAAGTGAGGTCAAATACTCTATCAGGAAATGGGGGCTTAGTGATAAATTGATGTCATAAACCCATGTTTCTTGAAATTTAGACTTCGTTTAAAGAAAGAGAGCGTTCTTTCAGACACCCAGGGTTGACTTGAATTTTACTATAATGTCATTTAATGTAGGCATACCTTATTTATTGCACTTTGAAGATAATTATGGGTTGTTGTTTTTTTTTGAGACAGAATCACTTTCTCACCCTCAGTATAGCGCTGTGGCATCACAGCTCACAGCAATCTCCAACTCAAGCAATTCTCTTGTTTCAGCCTCCCAAGTAGCTGGGCCTACAAGGTGCCCCCCATAATACCCGCTGTTTTTAGAGAGAGGGTCTCACTCTTGTTCAGGCTGGGCTCAAACCTTGAGCTCTGGGCTCAAGCCTTAGAGCTCTGGGCAATCCACCCACCTCAGCCTCCCAGAGTGCTAGGATTATAGGTGTGAGCCACTGTGCCTGGCCAATAATTGTGTTTTTTATAAATTGAAGGTTTGCAGCAATCCTCTATCAATATCGTTTTCCAATAGGAGGTGCTCACTTGCTTTGTGTTTCTGTGTCAAACTTTGGTAATTGTCATTATATTTTAAATTTTTTCCTTATTATTATATCAGTTATGGGGATCCATGATAAGCGATCTTTGACGATACTATTGTAATTGTTTGGGGGCACCACAGATTTCATCCATATGACGCAGTAAACTGAGTAGGTATTTTGTGTCTTCTGACTGTGCCACCAGCCAGTCATTCCCTGTTTCTCTCCTTCTCTTTGGGCCTCCTCATTCCCTGAGACACAACAATAATATAATGAGATTAGGTCAATTAATAACCTTACAATGGTCTTTACGTGCTCAAGTGAAAGAGCGTCATATCGCTCACTTAATTCTTTTTTTATAATTTTGTTTTATTATTAAATCATAGCTGTGTACATTAATGCAACCATGGGGCACCATACACTGGTTTCATAGACCATTTGACATTTTCATCACACTGGTTAACATAGCCTTCCTGGCATTTTCTTAGTTATTGTGTTAAGACATTTATATTCTACATTTACTAAGTTTCACATGTAACCTTGTAAGATGCACCATAGGTGTAATTCCACCAACCACCCTCCCTCCGACCATCCTCCCTCTTCCCTCACCTTCCTCTCCCCTTTCCCCATATTCTTAGGTTATAACTGGATTATAGCTTTCATATGAAAGCCATAAATTAGTTTCATAGTAGGCCTGAGTACATTGGATACTTTTTCTTCCATTCTTGAGATACTTTACTAAGAAGAATATGTTCTAGCTCCATCTATGTAAACATGAAAGAGGTAAAGTCTCCATCTTTCTCTAAGGCTGCATAATATTCCATGGTGTACATATACCACAATTTATTAATCCACTCGTGGATCATTGGGCAGTTGGGCTTTTCCCATGACTTAGCAATTATGAATTGAGCTGCGATAAACATTCTGGTACAAATATCTTTGTTATAAGGTGATTTTTGGTCTTTTGGGTATATATCTAGTAGAGGAATTATAGGATTGAATGGCAGATCTATTTTTAGATCTCTAAGTATTCTCCAAACATCTTTCCAAAAGGAATGTAATAATTTGCATTCCCACCAGCAGTGTAGAAGTGTTCCCTTTTCTCCAAATCCACGCCAACATCTCTGGTCTTGGGATTTTGTAATATTGGCTAATCTTATGGAGTTAAATTATAATCTCAAAGTAGTTTTGATTTGCATTTCTCTGATGATTAAAGATGATGAGCATTTTTTCATATGTCTGTGGGCCACGCACCTGTCTTCTTCAGAGAAGTTTCTCTTCAAGTTCCTTGCCCAGCCTGAAATGGGATCACTTGTTCTTTTCTTGCTTATACGTTTGAGTTCTCTGTGGATTCAGTATTTTTATTTTTAATGAAAATGAGGTATGCACGCATTTCTCTTCGACCTCTTGTCTTTCCTTCACTATCACATCCTGGGCTTTCGTCCTGCACAGTTGCATTTAGCTCCATTGTATTACTTACGGTTACTCCTTTTTATTTATTTGCTCTTTAATAATAACGCTTAATGTTTAAAAATATTAAGGGGGTACAAATGTCTTAGGTTGCCTGGGTAGCTTTTGTAATGTCTGGGTCCTGGCTGTCGGTGTGCCCATCACCCACGTTTGTGTTCATTGTACCCGTTCGGCAGGTTTTTGCCCCTCTCCTTATCTCTCTCCCCCTGGTTGGTTTCCACCAACCACAGCGTTTTACTTCCCTCTGTGCACATGTGTGCTTATTGGTTAATAGTAAGTACATGTGACGTTTGTGTTTCCATTCTTGAGCTGCTTCACTTAGGAGAATGGCCTCCCAATTCTATCCAGACTGTCACAATAGATATTAATTCATCCTTTTTATGGCCACTCATGAATTGCCAGGCACTTGGGTTGATTCCACATCTGATTTGTTAAAACATTTATACAAATTTTAGAATACATATGATATATGTGTACACAGAAGGAGGGCCCTGTGTTACACAGAGTATGGATTGTGATTTCATGTCATTTGACAAAATCTGAAGGGCAAATAGTCAGTTTTTCTTCTTTGAACTGTGATTGGTCAGTTCCTGCAGGTTGTGTTGAGGAGTAAGCTATGGTTACATTCTGGCTTATTATAAGAGTAACATTATCAATTTAGTGTGCTCTGCCATGGATTGGATAAGAGAGAAGGTGGCATCAGAACCTCTTCCTGGCTGGTTCTGGTTTGGATAATAGGCAAGATCCTTGGGCAGTTAGTTTGAATAGTGTAGATGTAAATAATAAGAGCTTTGATATCCTTGGGTGCCAAAAGTGTCTTATCTGAACTTACAACCTACATATTGTATATTGTTTGGTTCTACCTTATGAACTAAAATGAAAATAATTTTTATGATAGAAATATGTTTATGCTTGAATATTCTGAGAAATATAGAAAAATGAATGTATGTAACTTCTACTCTGCTGAGAAGAACTAACATTCCTTCATGGCACCATGCTAACTGCTTGCATGACTCATCCCGTTAAACCTCATAACGGCTCTGCCTGGTAGGCACTGCCAAAACTTCTTCCACAGAAGAGCCCAGTGAAGCTGAATTTAGATATCTTATTCAAGATTGGGACAGTTAGAAAGTCGTCCTGATGGAACGTGAACTCACAAAGTCATATTCTGGAATCTACTGTTAAACACACAATCACACCTGCTTTCATCAACCTACATGGGTTTCAGAACCTTCTGCACCATTGGTGTCATGATGAGTGCATTAAAACACAACTTGATCTTAATTGATTTCAATGAAGATTAAAGGTTTTTAATATTATGGGTCTTAGTGAGAAATGTAAATTATTGCACCATGTTTATAAATTTACTGCATAATTTTTATCAGTAAATATTTTAAAATGCAGTTATAAGGTAACAGAATGTATGAAAATTGAATACTAATTTAACAAATTCACGGAAAGAGATATTTAGGGACTTTTTGCTGTCTTCTAGGAACTTCGCTAAACTAATAATTTAAAAGGCAAACGTAATATAATTCCTATTCTCTCCCCCAAGTTTTGGTTTAGCATAGCACTATAGGACACTACATTAAGTTCTATTCTTCAGTTATTTTAAATGAGTTTTGGACAGTTACTAATAACTCATTCAGTGAATATTTGTGGAGCACTGCTATATTTGAAGCATGGTGTTAGGTGTTGGAAATAGTTGGTGGACAAAGTGGACAAATGTTACTGTTCTCATGGAGCTTATGTTGTAGTTGGGAGAGACAACAGTAAACAAATGTAATAAGTGTAAGGAGGAAAACCAAGTAAGCCGGGAGGAGGGTAGGAAGTGCTTGTGGGGGTAGGGGAGGTAGATGTGGGATAGCTGCAGTGTTTTTAGAGTGGTTAGGGAGGCTTTAATGAGATGCTGTGGAAAGACCCAAGGGAGGCCAAGGATTGAACCATGTGGGTATCTGGGGAAGTGAGTTGGAGGTAGGAGCATGCCTGGCATGGTTAAGGAACAGGAAGAAAGCTGTACATGGTGGCTCACACCTGTAATCTCAGTACTCTGAGAGGCTGAGGATCACTTGAGGCTGAGAGTTCAAGACTAGCCCGGGAAACATAACAAGACTCTGTATCTACAAAAATTTTTTAAAGAGATTATGTGGGTGTGGTGCCGTGCACCTGTAGTCCCAACTACTCTAGAGGCCGAGGCAGGAGGATCCCTTGCGCCCAGGTGCTTGAGGCTGCAGTGAATTTTGGTAGTGCTACTGTACTTCAGCCCAGGTGACAGACTGAGATCCCCTCTCTTAAAAAAAGAAGAAGAAGAAGAAGAAGAAGAAGAAGAAAAGGAATAGAAAGGAGGTCACTGTTGGTGGCAGCGGGTGAAAGAACAAGGCAGAGATAAGTCACAGAAGTAATCTTCCTGGGGGTGGAGTCCACAGATTGTGTTGGAGTTTTCAGGCCATTATAAGAACTTAAGGCTTTCCTCTGAGTAACATGTTAAGCATTTGGAGGGTTTTGAGCTTAGGGATGACATGATGTGATTTAACACATTAACTGGTATGTGAGTTGTATTTAACTCATGCTAGTTTTGAGCCCGGGACCTCGTGAAACACATGTAACTCAAATGTCTCTTGACCTGTCTTGACCTAATAATAAAACACTGTGGCCCTAGGGAACAAAGTTGTTTTTCTAGTGTGGCAGTCAGGGTGTGAAGTTTTTAAATAATCCCTCTGGTTTTTATTTTGAAAATAGCCTGGTGATGAGAGTAGACACTGGTTTTTATAACTGTGCAGGCGAGAAATGGACAAAGGAGCCCTGGAGGTGTTAAGAAGAGGTTGGATCAGGATATGTTCTGAAGACAGAAGCAAATGACTTTCCGATATATTGGATGGTGAGAGAGAAAGAGGTGAACGAGGACTTCAGGGTCTTGGTCCTAAGTGGTGAGAAGGTTAGAGTTGGCATTGACTGAAGTGGGATGACCTGGGGAGGAGCAGGGTGGAGTGGAGACAGGTGGAGGAGCAGGAGCTCAGTTGAGATGTGGCAGCAGAGACATTGCTGTGTTTTCTCCAACTCTGCTTCACACCCCCTTTTTCTGGTACATCTCAGTCTCTTACATTCTGACAGGGCCATGTAACTAGTTCTAGCAAGGGGAAGTGATGTATATATCATTTTGAGGCCGAGGCAGTGGGGAGCCCTAAGGTGACGGCAGAGGAGAAGGCCACTGGTAAGGATGCTGGAGCCCCCCAAATGGAAGGAAGTTGGACTGCTAGCTGAGGCGCTGTATGGGGACAGCTTCCCACGGGAGTGTTAACCAACTGTTCTAATGGAGACTTATGAACTTTTTCCTGCTATTAGACATATGAAGGGACACGCTGAGATAAGATGTCACCTGTAATCAGGAACTCAAGGGAGTAGGTTGACTTGAAATATAAACTTGGGGGGCTTCAAGGTATCAGTGGCATTTAAATAAGTGGTATTGATTGAAATCACCGAGAGACACCCCAAATTTCTGATCAAAGAGATGATAGTTTACTGATCCTCCCACCGTAACACCCTCAAATTAAGTTGTGCCATAGCCAGAATATGGCCACATTACGTGAATTCTCCTCAGATGTGCTTCTTCCCAATTATCCCCAAATCACACAATCCAGAGCACTAGTTGCTGAGTTCACTTCTGTCAGGGCAGAAAGAGATACCATACAGCTATGAACAGTCATTATTTGCTTATTTGAGATTTCCATCAAAGAACCAAAACTATAAAATATTTATAAGAATTCAGTCAGTCAACAAATAGTTATCACTTTCTTATTACTATGTTTGTAGATAAGATTCAGCGCTCCCCACATTTTGGGCTGGATGATTCTTTGTAGTGCTGAGCCCTGCTGCACCTTGTATGATGTTTAGCAGCACCTCTGGTATCTACCCACTAGGTGTCAGTAGCACCCCCTTTCCTTTGTTGTGACAATCAAAACTGCCTTGAGACATTGCCACACATCTGCTGTGTGTGTTGGGGGAAGAAAAGGACCACGGATCTACCTTACATCTGCTCTCAGTGAGAGAACTACCATGAAAAGACAAAGAGCTAATACTGAATTTAAGCAAGAAAGCAAAATAATATTGCCAGGGTAGCAGTACCATGCTAGCAGCAGGGAAAGTCTATTCAGGAAAGGACACGAGAGGAATGATAGACTAGGTCACATTTTCCCTGGGTCTTAGAAGATAGAAAGAATTTGTATGAACAAAAGAGGACCTGGCCCGGCCTGGCCTGGGGAGTATCAGGCATAAAGGCTCAGAGATACAAAATACAAGGTGATAAGGCCTGTGTGGGAGGCGGGAATGGATTAGAATTACCGGACCCGAGCTTTGAGGCAGGAGGACCTGGAGCACTGAGACAGCCTGAGTAGTGCTCAGAAGCCACTCTGCCTCCTATCCCTGGGTGGCCAGCATGGCGCTTGTTCCTGTGGACAGTGCAGAGATGTGTAAGGGCCCGCCCTCTATCTCTAGACTTTTAACTTGGACACAATAGAAAGCCACATACAACTTTTGGGCAAGAGATTAATATAAATAAAATGATGTTTTAAATTAACCGGATGGTAGGAAGATGAATGAAGGTGGGTGGCCTGCAGCCTGGAGATGGTTCAGGGGGCCTCAAAGCAGTTTTTACAGGAACTGAAATGGGCCTAACCTAGGGATTGGCAATATGTTTTTTCTGTAAAGAACAAGACAGTAAATACTTTTGTATTTTCTAGCCATTTTGCTGTTGAAATGTGAAACAGACATATTATTATTATTTAACAATAAATGAGTGGGCAGGATGGGTAGGAAATTTTTCAACAAAGCTATATTTACAAAAGCAGGAGGCGGGCTGAGGGCCATACTCTGCCAACCCCTGGGCTAAACTAATGATGTCACAGTGGAAAGGAAGACAGTGAGGAAAGAGCTAATGAAAGGAACCTGAAGCTTTGCTGAACTTGGTAATCAACCAACTAACCAAGCAGGGTTAACAGGAGCAAGGGGAGGGGTGGACATGAAGGAGGAGGATTACCCTGGAATTTTAAGCTTTGGAGATGCCATTCACCGAGTTTTAGAGCAGGTGTCCATGACTTAAGAACAGAGAAAGATGCATTTGAATTGAGGACTTTTGAGAACATGACAAACTAGCAATTTGGTGAAGCCCTATCGGGCCCTGGGAGAGATGTCTAGGGTGGCCACATGGAGCAGAACAGTGTTTTCCTCAAAGTGAAGCTTACAAAGGGAAATGATGTCTGGAGAAGGGAAGGAGGATGAGGATAAACTTAGGAGACGACCAGGTTTGTGAAGCGGAAGGCGGAAGTTGGGTCTGGAGAGACTGAGACAGAAATAAGAGGAAGCCGAGGATCATGCTGTTGTCAGAGTCCCAGGCTGAGCGTCTTTCAGGAGAGACTGGCCATCCCTATCGGACACTTCTGGTGGTCGAGCAGAATGCTGGGGAAGAGGTTGTGTAGACGGTTATTTGTGGCCTTTCAGGATGAAGTCCCTTGAGAGTTGTGACAAGAAAAGGCCTCCCAGAGATTCAACACAGACACTGTCACAGGGAGTTAAGAGAAGCTGGCATGTGTGAAGAAGAGAAATGAACAGCAGTTATAGGGAGCAGCTTTTCCAGAAAAGGAGAAGCCTGCACACTGCTGATGACAGGGTTGGAGAAAGTCTTGGTGGAAAATAGATTCAAGCTGGGGAAGAAGGGATGATGGGCTCAGCAGGGGATGGGGGGAAGGGAACATGTGGGAAAGGGGTAAACCCTGTGATTCTGGAAAGGTTAGAGAAGGTGTGTATCCTGGAATATTCTAAGGTGCTCTCCCTTGGTGATTCATGTTTAGTAATATAGGAGGCAAGTACTTTTGTTCACACAAAGTCAGGAAGTGGATGGACGCAGGGTAAGATGAAGCGTTTAAGTGGTTTAAAGAGAACCATTGCTTTAAAAATTGGAAGGTGATCTTCTAGAACCCAATATACAGATTATTGAGACATTGTCAGTTTTCCCTTAGCAAGATTTGTCTCATTGCCTACGTCTTAAGATGTGTGTTAGCATCGAATGTCAATTTTATTTTATTTTTGCATCAAAACCATTAAGAAGATGGTGAGTGTGGCAAGCAGGATTTTAGCCCAGAAGTCCGGCTGGCTCCAGAGTTGGCAATCTCAACTGCAAGGCAAATCTCTTGAGAAAATGCCTTATTTATTTTCAGTTCTCCACCCTGCCTTGTGCTTTAATCACAAAAGTTTTGCAATGCTTTGAGTTTTCATATATTAGAAGGAAACAATCTGATGTGTGTTCATTTTTTTCCCTATTAACATTTTCTTTAATCCCACAAGTGAGGTGAAAGGGGTACACTGGGGACTGGAAAGTTGATGATATTTATTTTTATTCTATTGACTTAATAAAAAAAAAAAAAGGCTGTTCGATGGGATTTGGAGTCTGTACTGGTTTTTCTACCCCAGAGTCTTGCTTGATGTTGAGGGCTAGAGGACTTGTTGTATAGGTGGTGGGGGTTTTTGATATTGCACTATCCTAATCCTTCATTTTTCAGATGTCAAAATTAGGACTGAAAAGGTTTAAGCAACTTATCGGAGTTGGGGCATTAACAACAGGACTGTGTTTGAAATAAGGTTTTTTGATTCATTCCAAGCTCAACTCTTAAAATTTGAAAGCATACCTTTTGTGGCCAGTTTAACATTTGGAAATTAAAATCAGCCCCAGCCCCCTAAAGACTGCACTGAGTTATTGCTTTATTTAAAAGTTGATGAAATAATTGCATTTGAGCTTCTGTTCATACTAAAGTTGTTGGTAAATCAGGGTCATTTAAAAAAGCTCAAGCGAAGGTGTGAAACACTTTATTTTACATGTTTGTTTTTCTCCTAGTTATTATTTACTGCTCAATCAGCATTAACAGAAGAAAAATAATTTTGGCTGCTAAGTTACCCTAGTGTAGGATTTCAAAGGACCTTATTAGAGAGAGATGTAATTTCATCCTCTGGGGCCTTTTATATAACAGAGTGCATATTTGGGTTACTTCATTTTGACCTGGAATTAAACAATAGATTTAACTTATGTATAGGAAGTTAAGATATTTACTCCACAAATACTTTAAAGTATTTTATGGTTGCTTTCTAAATTGCTAAGAATGTCCTTATGCTTTAGAGCTTTCAACTCTGATTTTAGCTGACTCCTGTCTGTGCAGCTCTTGCCTCAGAGTTTTCTTTTGATTTCAGACATCTTACAAAATGTATACATTTGACAACAACTGTTTATAATCAGTGGTTTTAAAATGATATATGTGTGCCTGATTTTTTATGTTACTTAACTATATATGGCCACAGTTACAATGTTCAGTAATGAAAAATACAGAGTGGATGTTACAAGTGCTAACAGACACTAGTATTAAAGACAGCCAGGCTGAAGGCCCATGAGTTCAAAATATTAATACAAATGCTTTACAACTTGAATTTTGTGAGCATTTCTGTAAGAGGAAAGAGACAGTATTGCCAGGGGGCTCCTGACCCCAGCGGCCTCAGCCTGTGTGTTTCCTTGGACTGGACTCTGCTTAAGGTGCCACCTCTGTTCATTCGCTTCAAGAGTGATTGCTTTTCTTTTCTCAAGCACTCTGCTATTTGCATAATATTATCCACACTGATTCATCTCGGGGGTGATCATTTCCATCCACACTGTGAGATTGTGGACTTTTTATTTTCTTTCCATGAAGTAAGGTTTTCGTTGGCTGGGATCCCAGTTAGACCAATTTTTTTTTTTTTTTCTCATTGTGTTTGTTTGCTTAATATCTGAGATGTTGAAAGTCATTTGAAATTAAAGGACTTGCATATTATTTTAGGACAAAGATTTGTGACTGAAATCTTTGTGACAAAGCAGAAGAGGTGTTTCAATGTTTCTAGTAAGAAACTTGTTACCGATGGTCAGAGGCCTTTCTGGAGTGGTCGTCCGCTGAGCATTCCACGGTACCCGATGGCGTGGTGTCCGCTTCCCGTTTGGATGATTCACACACATGCCATTGCACAGAAGTGACTCTGCAAAAGTAAATCAGGAATCATTAGCAATCATTTCAGGTGATGCCTCCTTGTTTTAGAGTGTTGCTAATCTTTAAGAAAGGACACTTTACACTGAAAGTTTGGGGTTGAATAGGTTTAACATTTTAATGCCAGACCGATCTTTCCCTGTCAGTTTATTGTATTGTTTCTCACGCAGTCGTTGGCATTGTAGGTACATGATTTTCATTCCTGAGCCCTTAATATCAAATAGCTTGAGCATTAAGGGAATTAATTAAAGCCGTTCAAGATATTGGTGTTTATTACATGAACATGGGTTGAATGTTGCTGTTGGGATCTTAAACTGGAAGTTGCTTTGCTGTCAGATTCCATGAGACTGAACCGTTTAACCTTCATACAAAGGAAGTGGTAAAAAAGGAAATTCTAGTACCTGGTATCTCTGGGTTATGGAAAAGTAACACATTTAGGAATTGATAGGAAAGGAAAATTTTTTTGTGGGTTTTTTTTTTTTTTTTTCAGGCTTTAAGCATCATTAAATGATATTTTTTGACTCAGGTACCTAGATGTACATGAAAAACCCCAGAAATTTAAGTAAGTCTATTTAAACACTTTTGTTCTTTTTCCAAACATCAACCCTTTGGCAGAGTCTTTATATGTTAAAGCTTGAAGAGATGGCAGAGGCCACACAGACCAACCAAGTCTGTCATTTCAGAGGTGTAATTAGAGGAAACAGAGGACCAGAGTGAGTGGAATACAGCACAGTTGGTGGAAATTCACTGGCCGTTCACTGCTCGCCAGTCATCTACCCACAGGGGCCCGCGGCGTGCATTGTGTTCCCTGGTCTCTCTCTAACCCTTCTGCCATCTCCTCCTCTTCCCTAGCTGTTCTAGCCTCAAAGGCCTCAATTCCTCTTGTTTTATTTTGCAGAAGTCCAGCTTTGTCATGCCCTTCTCATGGCAGAGAATTAAGTCTTTCATCCAAAAATGTATTAAAAGATGGCAATGTTATCTTTTAGGAGGCATACCACCTGCAGCACTAATTTTATTCTGTAACAGTTGACACATAAAGACCTTATTGACTTAGAGTGTATTTAATATAAGTACAGGCGTACACTTGATGGGTTTATTTTCCACTTTTATAGGTGCAGATAATTAGGAAATGGACAGGTTTTCTGTTATCAGTAATATCTCAGAAATGCTTGAGGACTAAATACTGCAGTTACAATTTATGAACGAGTATAAGAAGAAACAACACAGTATTTTAGGAGAGAACCTATATGTGGGGTCAGAGAAATGTTTTCAAGCCCCATGTCACTTATTCAGTTATCATTTCACTTTGCCATATATGTCACATCTGAACTGTTCTGAGTCTCTTCACTTACCTGTAGCCTGCAATCCGGCCGCCCCCACTTAAGTCAGAGTGAAATGGGGCCTTGTAAAATGTGAATTTCTTTGTCAGTGTAACTGTTGTGCCATGTGGGTTGTGATGGTGAGCGTTGTTTAAACCAGAAAGGTCTCTTTTCCCTGGTAAGCCATTCAAGGGTAGACTATGCACAGGCTTATCCTCACAAGAAGTTTGTTTATGTGTACCCTAAATAAACACATAGAACCCGCTGTAGTCCACTGAGTAAAGAAAAAGGTAAAAGATAATCTTGGTCTGTTGCTTGCTTTGTTGCTATTCAACATTGAAATCCATTGCCTCTTATTAAAACATAGAGGTCAGTTCGGCCATTTAAAAATGACTAGTCTACCTTGCATCAGTTAGATATTTCTTGATTTTCTTATTTGAATGTCTAGGATATTGCATTTTTTCTGCTCTAGTGTGTAGTATAGATAAATTGCTAGACTCCAAGGCGTTTTGGGTAAACATTCATCCTCATCCAAGACTGTAAGTGTAATTCTAAATATATTTAAATGATTTTCATGGTTTAAAATTAATATTTCGAGTTGTTAATTATGCTCTTCATCTGATTACGTAGCAGGTGCAAGTGCCCCTCTAGGATGGAGATAGATGGAGTTATTGATGAATGACAGGACTGTTCACAGTATGAAAGTTTCTCTAAAATTAAACTATTAGATATTGAGTGCCTGCTAATTATAAACTGCAGAGATTTATATATGATGTATATATATTTTTGTGTATATTAAATATATGTATAGACATGCAATTTTTAAATTCTTGCAGAAATTACAATTACATTTATGTATTTACCACTTCTTTCGATGGGAAACAGCATTTATAAACCACGATCAGTGTTCCAAATGTATTCATTGCTACCATGTGCTATTGTACTTAGGTTTCTTTAGTGGAAGGACTAGAAAATAAATTTTTTAAAAAATCAGATATCTGTAGTGATATTCTCAACTTAAAAGAGTTTACTTCCTCTTAAAAAATTAACGGCAGACGTGATGGAAGAGTGGTGAATAATCCAAATTCTTAAATATACTGCCTGGCAGAGTTTGGACAATTTTCTCAACTTTACCGTGTCTGTCTTAGTTTCTCCACCATCAGCATAATGAAAGTACCTATCTCAAGGTAGTCCTGGGAAGTAGATGTGTTGACACGTGTAAAGTGCTCAGAACAGTTCCTGGCTCGGAGTATGTACATTTAAGTTATTTACTAAAGAAACATGAGACTGGACCTTATTGAACTGCCCCTCTTTGACCATTTTTGACCTACAAAAATGATAATTTCATGTGTTTTGGCCTGATAAGGGTATGCACACCTTCATTCTCTGAGTGCCTGTTGGGACAGCGCCATGCCCTGCTGGAGACTCTTAAAGATAAGCAACAGAATCTCTGCCCTGAAAAAGCTGGGAGAGAAATGATAGAGCCATACATAAGTTTTCTCAACACTGTAGTGCATTTTGCTGGTAGTGAAAATGAAGTAGGACTCTAGTCAGGTTGTCATGAGCAGGTTTGGAGCAGGAGACAAAGTCTGGCCATCTGGGGAAGGAAAGGATGGAATTTTATATTGGGGACCCTAGGATGGAGGTGGGACCTCCTCAGGGATGCAGGGGAACGTTCTCAGGGGGTGAGTTAGAAAAACAAACCACATGTGTACCGTAATGTCTGCTGTTTGACACACAATTTTTATGCAGGCCAAAAATTCTAATAATCATGAACCTATCTGAATGTTTTTCTTTTTTAAAATTTTTTTTCCATCTCTTCTATGTGCCAGAAACTCAATCTTATAGCAATATTTTGCCACCGACATGGTGCCGTTAAACACTAAAAATCAAGCTAATGTACGAGTATCATTGACAATGGCACTGCAAAGAGAAATTGACATGAGGATCAGGTTAATACACTTGACCTTGGACATACGTGGGTTGGGGTGCCAACTCCCCTCATCTCCATGTAGTCAAAAATCGGTGTAGAATCTTCGACTTTCCCCAAACTTAACTACTAATCAGGAGCCATATTTTGTGTATTGCATGCATTCTATACTGTAATCTTACAATACAGTACTCTAGATGACAGAAAATGTTACTAAGCAAATCGTAAGGAAGAGAAAATATATTTATTATTCATTAAGTGGAAATAGATTATCGTAGTCCTCATACTAAGTGGGCTGAAGAAGAGGAGGAAGAGGAGGGTGGTCCTGCTGTGTCAGAAGAAAATCCACATTTGATTGGACCCGCACAGTTCAAACCTGCATTGTTCATGGGTCAACTGAAGTTTATTCTGTGATTCTGTCATCATGAACTATTAATGTAATGAGAATAACATAATATTAGCACAAACACGTATGTGGCTAAAGATAGCTGGCTTTCCTTCAGGACCTGTTTTCTTTTACTGACTAATATTTAGTTAACCTCTTTATGAATCACACACATTTGCTCCAAATGTATTGTCACTTGGTTTCCGGTAGGAGTGTTGCCTTCTTACGCTGGCTGCAATCATTTTCAGAAGTGCTTTAATTGATGAAAGTGTCAGAATGGAGAAATATTAAAGCTCGACTGAGCACAATAGTTAGATCATCACCACAGCTGCTCTGCTTGCCTTCTGTATTTTGTGTGTCCAATTATTTTTCCACTGCTTATAAAATTAAAAGCAAAGTTTTTGCAGAATTCTAGGAAACATCTTGCTGAAGGCAAACACTATCCAGGTCTTGACTTTTCGTGCCATATGTTTCATATTTTATACGCTTTTGACTACAATGCAGCTGGCATATCCCTGTGAGTGCTGATGAACAGGATGTGTGTTTGTGTTTACACTCAGTGTTAGAGTTTTGGGAACATGTGTAATTATTATAATCATAAGAGTTTATTAAACTATCTTGATAAGAAACACTAAATATGTTAACTATTCATTTAAAAAGCCCTTTACAGAGAATTTCCGTATGGAAAGCACAATGAGTTAATGTTTATCTTGTAAACGTTATACAATTGTATTAATAACACATGATGAAAATTCTAACAACTGTTGTCTTTGGCTGGTGAGTTTTTCCCTTTGTGTACATTCTGAATTTCCAGATTTTCCCTCGTTGCACCAATCTGACTTTTATGATTATTCAGATAGGAGTTGATTCCTGATGCTTTTTTGTGTGTGAAAATACGTTCTAATATGAAGTGAATGAAAATAGCTACACATATGGTGCTAATAGTTACCATTTGTCAGGGAGTTACTGCATATCAGGACTGTGCTAAGTGTCCTAGGTGCATTACCTCATGGGACTTTCACACAAAAGACAGGGCAGACGCTGGTTTTGTGTCTTTTTTTTTTTTAGATAAGGAAAAGTGGAACTTGGAGACATGTAGTAACTTGTTCAGTGTAACAGAGATGTGAATGGCGGAGCTAGGATTTGAACCTGCCTTTAGAACCCGCAGTCTTACCCTCTGTGCTACGCTTGGTTTGTTCTGTGCGTTACCACTGGTGCATTCCTTCATGCGACAGATTTTTGTCAGTCTTGTCTTTGGATTGAGGAAAGGGGCTGGGCTTCAGCAGTAGAAGGATGAATATGATATGTCCCTTGCTGTGAAGGAGCTCACAGCCTACCGGGCTAGACAATCATTGAGCTTTGGGTACATCTGCCTGGAATAAAGAGAGAGGAAACATGAGATGGGACTTCTCGAAGGTGTGACATTTAGGCTTAGTCGGCATAGAAGGAAGGGGAGGAGAATACTCTAGGAAATGAAGGCAGCATTTTGCAGATGATTTAGAGGCTAGATTTTGTAAAGCCTGGTGAAGGAGTTCTGGATTTTGCCATGTGAACAATGGGAAAACCATTAATAGAGTGTAAGCAGTAACAGAATTAGATTTGCTTTTTAAAAAAAATTTTTAATAAAGATTTCTTTAGCAATGGTGTGGAAAGTTTTGTTAGAGCAGGGAGTTTCCATTTAGTAAGACCAGATGAAGGGGGTCAGGAGTCCATGACCAAAATCCTTGGGAGAATCCGAAGAGATTGAGGTTTGAGTGCCTGGGATTTCAGTTTCATACTCAAATTGCAGTGCATAAAATTACGTGTTCTTGTGCATAAAAATTAATAGCCCTTAAAAAAATGTTCTTTAATATTGTACATTTGAATGTATCTGGAATTTATTCAGCCAGAAATATCAATATTCTGGAAACAAAATTGTTCATAGCAAATGGGCAGTTATGCTTGTTTTAATTTTTTAGCCTGGCTGTTAGCTTCTGCAATTACATTGAGACTTGTAAGAAAATATATACAGACTACACAGAAGCAAGAATGTGTTTGACAATTTGCTATTTATCTTATACTAAGCCGGTCGAAATTGTGAAAATTAAGATCTTAAATCTTCACGAACAGATTGACAGCATTATTAAAACATAATCATAAATTTATATTTATTAAATGACAAACTTTGAAAAGTTTGGTAGAATGTAAAAGTTGGCCATAGTAATACTATACATCAGTAACATCAGTCACTGGTAAAAGATTTATAGTAGCCTAATCCAGGGGTTTGCAGACTTTTTCTGTAACAAGATAGTAAATAAGCCTTTTAGGGTCAATATGGGCCAATACATAAATGAAGGAAAGTGAATGTATTTTAATAATTTTTTGATAAACGCAAATGATGGATGGATGGTGTGTGAGCCGTTGTTTGCTTACCCCTGCTGTACAGCTTTGTTTGCTTATTTTTGATTCTAAATTTACTTTGAGATATCACCTAACCCCAGTAAGAGTAGCCCACATAACAAAGTCCCAAAACCAGAGATGTTGGCGTGGATGTGTAGGAAAGGGCACACTTCTACACTGCTGGTGGGAATGCCCACTAATACGTCCCTTCTGGAAGGATGTTTGGAGAATACTTAGAGACCTAAAAATAGACCTGCCTTTCGATCCTATAATTCCTCTTCTAGGTTTATACCCAGA
>CAUYPK010055868.1:0-15002 GCA_963574355.1 Loris lydekkerianus
GGTTAATGAGCCAGTGATATTGGACCTCGACCTGATTTAACTGCCTCTAACCTTTTTTTGGGATACAGGGCCCAAAGGTGAAGGGTAAATAAGGGTAGCAGGGGAAGAAGGTAGGGTGAAAAACAATGTAGGCCCGTCCACAGGACTTTTCTTTTTAAATGAGAATCTTTGACCAATAATTCCAACCGAGTTGATTAATATCCTTCATGTGCATAAAATAATTACCATTCCCTTTAAGATTGTTCCAGTTTGGATTATTTAGTTCATAATGCTGAATAACCTCTATAGAATCTAGTTGTTTCGATTTTCTTCTGCACACACCCTGGGGTGGTAGCATGAAAACATTTGCTGTCACCAATTCTAGAAGGTTGACTGAGAAAGTTTCGCACTGGCAGTTTCACTTTGGCAGCTTCCAGGCAGGGCAGGGGTGATTCCTATAATCAGCTAACCTGGTGTACAGTGTTCTGAGCCTTTTGTTCTTGAGCTGAGTAAATAATGCTTTGCATTCCAGCTCTTTACTTAATGTCATCAGTAGCATACCTCAAGACCACTTTTTTGGCAGTGTGTTAATGAATGTTTTGTTGAGCCCTTTTCATCTCTCAAGGACTGAAATATCTGATTTAATCTCAGTGGTGCTTAAAATAAACTTTTGTGGCTGAGTTTACTCAAGCTCTTATTTGAAAGCTATTCTTATAGGCAGACCCAGAGCTAAGGGCTGCGGCTGGCCCACTGCTGGCTGAGCCTGGGGTCACTGTGGAGGCCTTGTTTAGTTTCTTCTTCTTTTTTTAAAATTAAATCATAACTGTGTACATTAATGCATTTCTGGGGTACAATGTACAGATTTGATCTACAATGTGGAAAGTTTACATTAGACTTGTTAACATAACCATCACCTCACTTATGTGTTGTGGTATGACATTTATATTCTTAATAGTTCTGAAATGTACCATTGCATTATACACGTTAGGTGAGGTCCCCCCAAATACCCTCCTGCCTCTCAACCTTCCCCTTTTCCCCCTTCCCTGAAGTTCTGGACTATAGTTTTGTTTTATCATTCGTATGAATGTGTAGGTGATTATATATTGGTTTCATAATAGTACTGAGTACATTGGGTACTTTTTCTTCCGTTCTTAAGATGCTTTTTCATAATAGTACTGAGTACATTGGGTACTTTTTCTTCCGTTCTTAAGATGCTTTACTGAGAAGAATATGTTCTAGGTCTATCCAGGTAAACATAAAGGATGTGAAGTCTCCATCCTTGTCAGGGTTCTTAACTCCTGACTCATAACTCTCTGGACACTCTAGATAGTAGGTGGATTTTAGGTCAGTGATTTTTGTGGGTTTTCAAATTAAATAATTGGCCAAGTGGGTTGCTCTGATGAGAAGTTTGTTTGAGTAGGGGAGAGGAGGGCCTCAGGAAAAGACAATGTCAGCCCCGTCCCATTCCGCCATCTTGCTCCTATCCAGATCTCACTAGTCTGCACCCCCTGAGGGATGAGGGGCACACCAGGGTGTCGTGGGCTCCAGGGAATATCTAGAGAGTGAAGCCAACAGTGGTGGAAAGTTTTTGTAACTCATAAACTAAAAATTTCCATTTTCTTCATTCCCTCCCTTAGGACTGTCTTATAGTGGAGATGGAGGATAAAGTTTTAACTGTGGTAAGTATGCATTCTAAAAGTTATTCTGAAATTCCTTTTTTCCAAGGCAGTGGGAATCACATTAATTGAAATATATGCACTGTGGCTGATTCCTTCAGGTGATACATTGAAATATTGGCTTTTGGTAGAGGAGCCTGTTAATTTGGGTGGGAGGCAAAGCAGAAAAATTGTTTTACAAGTGAAAATGCCAAGCTTCTGTTAGCTCTGTTGAATTCTCTGTTTTGTTGTGTTTTGGTTTTTCCTTTTGAACATTTTATCAGGGTATAATTAGATGTAAATTGTTAGCTAACCTGTTAATCAGGGTTAAACTGATGTGCAGATTTCACTTTAGGACTATTTTGATTAAAACAAATTCTTGGCTGAAGCGTCATGGCGGAGGGGGGAGTGCGCTCTGACTGTTTGAAAAGCATTTTGTACCCATTCATCCTCACTTCCTCCTTTTGACATAAGCCAGCCTGTGCTCTGTTGATAAGGCCTTCCTCCTACTGGGGTTGAGGAATTAAGCAATGAAGCTGCTATAAATATATTTTCCATAAATAGGGAGGCTAAACAAATTGGAGGAATGTAAAAAAGTATCACTTCTTGGATTCTCCCCCTTGGAAAGAAAAATCATTCTGGAATTTCCTGATTTGTTTGCTTGTTAAGTTTTGAGAGGTTAGAGGAGTCTGATTGGGGGAAAGGGCACATGTAGCCACTGTGACTTCTTCAGAGAGCCTCTCGCTGCCTCTTTATAGTTTTACCTCATCAGTGTTCAGCATTCAGAGCATGTGAGTGATTGCTAAAAACACCAGAGACCTAAATGTAAAATGCTAAACTACAAAACTTCTAGAACAGTGGTTCTCAAACTTCCTAATGCCACGACCCTTGAATACAGTTCCTCATGTTGTGGTGACCCCCAACCATAAAATTATTTTCCCTTAAATATAGTTCCTCATGTTCTGGTGACCCCCAAGGATAAAATTATTTTTGTTGCTACTTCCTAACTGTATCTACTGTTATGAATGGTAATGTAAATATCTGATATGCAGGATGTATTTAGGCGACTCCTGTGAAAGAGTCATTTGACCCCCAAAGGGGTCATGACCCGTAGGTTGAGAACCGCTGTTCTAGAAGACAACGTAGGAGAAGATTTGGATGAAGATTTTTTGGGTTTGGCAATGATTTTTTAGGTAGAACATCGAAAGCTCAAACCGTGAAAGAAAAATTGATTCTGTAGACAAAAACTCTGCTCTGTGAAATGCGCCATTAAGAGAAAGAAAAGACAAGCCCCAGACTGGGTGAAAATATTTCCAAAGCATGTATCAGATAAAGGACTTGTATCCAGAATATACAAAGAACTCTTAAAACTCAGTGATAAAACAATCCAATTAAAAAGGGGGAAAAAGATCTGAACAGACGTCTCACCAAAGGAGACATACAAATGGTAAAGAAGCTTATGAAAAGATGCTCTATGTCATCTGTTATTAGAGACCTGTGAATTAAAACAACGAGAGACCATGGCACACCTGTTGGATTGGCTGAAATTCAAAACACTGACAACACCATTTGGGGGCAAGGATGTGGAGCAGCAGGAACTTTCGTTCGTAGCTGGTAGAAATGCAAAGGAGTGCAGCCAGTTCTGAGGACGATTGGGCAGTTTTTTATAAAGCTAAACATATTCTTACTATAGACTCTCTAGGTATTCACCCAAAGGAGTTGAAAACTGACATCTAAAAATCTGCACAGAATGTTTAAAGCAGCTTTACTCACAATTGCCAAAAATTGGAAGCAACCAAAATATATCTCAGGCAAATGGATAAGTAAATTACGGTACATCCATAAAATGGAATACTACTCAGCAATACAAATGAGCTATCAAGTCATGGACAGATAAGGGAGAAACATAAATGCATATTTTTAATCAAAATAAGCTGATCTGAAAAGGCTATATGCTCTGTAATTCCAAGTATCTGACATTTTGGAAGAAGCAAATCCATAGTGATAGGAAAAAAGATTAATATTTGGCAGGAGTTCACAGGGAGGGAGAGGTGATAGATAATTAGGTTGAGCAGGAGATATTTTTAGGGATATTTGAAACTATTTTGTATGATACTGTAATGGTGGATGCATGAGATCAGGTGTTTGTCAAAACCCATTGAATGTAAAGGTGAACACACCTTGTAAATTATGGACTTTAATTAATTATAGTGTCTCAGTATCATTTATTAATTATAACAAATGCCCCATACTAATACAAGATATTACTAATAAAGGAAACGGGCTGGGGTGGTGGTGAATAGAGCACATGGGAACTCAATAAACTTTTTGCTCACTTTTTGGATAAATGTAAAACATTTAAAAAGTAAAGTATTTTAAAAAATGGTTGAGTTCCCCAAAATTTATCTTGTCAATATTTGGTATACAGAGGAGAATGGTCACTAAGAAGTTACTCAGGTGGCTGGGATGGGTGACTCTCCTTAACTGCTGGAAGGGGGTTTCCATCTTGCCTGTGGTGTCCAGTGTTATAAAGGAGTTAATGTAAAGGCTGTATTTTTTAAGGAAAGCTGAAATAGTGGCACCATTTTCACAGATTGTACATGTGGAGTCCAAATACCATGTATTCACAGAGCAGAATGATCAAAACGTTTGCTGACCAGAACTAAAGATTATAGATGAAGTGCATTTCTTTAAAAATGGGTTTGAGATAAACCTGGTTAATGATTGAACTTTCCTGACTATTTACCTTTCTAATTCTAGGTCAAGGTTTTAAATGGCATCTGTGACAAAACAATCCGATCTACTACGGACCCTGTTATGAGCCAGTGTGCGTGTCTGGAGGAAGTTCACCTACCAAACATTAAACCCGGCGAAGGCTTGGTGAGTTCTAATAAGACTTGCTTTACTTTCAAATAACACATACTAAAGTTTTTTCAACTCTTTATTGCTTTCACTGTAATTCTGAAAAGTGGAATTCGCCTACTTCCCAGTACATACTTAGGAATTTGCTGTCTTTGAACTCTGTCGATATGTTTTCTATCTTCTAAGCATAAACATAAATGCAGTTTTAAAACTGTATACTCATATCTTGAAGGAATGGTTTTTACAGTTTTACTTTTAGGACTTAGCAATGCAAGGAGATATAAATCATTTACCCAAAAGAAAGATGGTCTCTGAGCACAAAAGTAATGTCTGCTCTGAAAGTCTGTGTTAGCACTTAGGGTGAATGTGAGAGGAGGCAGGTTGAAGGAAGTGATTTTTTTTTTTTTTTGAGGCAGAGTCTTACTCTCACCCTGGGTGAAGTGTGGTAGCATCGTCAGAGCTCACAGCAACCTTAACCTCTTGAGCGCCAAAAGCATCATCCCTCTGGCCTGAAGAAAGTGATTCTTAAGAAAAGTTTAGAAATGTTTCATAAGCAGTCTATGAGCTGTATAATTACAGACCCTGTGAGTACAGACAGACAGGTGAATTTATAGGATTAATTTGCTGAAATTTAAATGAAGAAACCACGAGGCCCATTAATGAGCTTAGAGGCTTTGAGTCGAGAGTGCTGGGTTTGAATCGCAGCTCTTGAGGGGCTTGGCTTCTTTACATGTGGTTTCCTCACAGGGCTGTTGAAAGAATGAGACTGGATCGCGAATGCCAAGGTCAAGTGCATGTAGGTTGTGTGCGTTAGCGGTGGCTGCAGCGACTGCCACTGGTGACGGTGGAAGAGGAGAAGGTGGAGGTTGCTGTGGGGAGATGTTGAGGCAGTCTCTGCTTTTACGTAGAAAACAAAAATCAACCAAATGGTAACAAGCTCACATTCCTAGTGAACAGAAATATGTCTACTGATACTGTTTGGCTTCAAAGTAAATGGTGGATTATAACAGATTAAATGTAAACAGCACTTCCTGGCAGTGGGTTTATAGTCAAATATAGAAGCAGATAAATGCCTTGAGTGGGGAGAAATAGAGTTGTCATTTCAGAGGGTCAAGTTATGGAGGCAGTGGCCTAGGAGAAGGAGCCGCGTACAGAGGGGAACAGGTTGATACGCTCTGTGAATGAAACTTGCAGGAGGAGAGAGGAGAGGGGAGAGTCTTGAAGGTGTTTGATGAGATTCTCATCATACAGTGGGTTGCTGAGCAGGGCAAGTTCAGCCTGGTTCCTAAGGAGGATTCCCACTGTTGCTACAGAGATACAGAGTCAGCAAATACTTTTTGCCCTGTCTACTTTTACTCTCTTTTCCCATCTTGTGACAGTTTAATAAAAACTTTTACACATGGTTTGTCCAAGTGCAGAAGTATTTCCTCCATGGTAGAGCATTCCCCTCTGAGCGTGCCTATCAGACCTCTTAGGAGGGAGAATATTCTTCTTTATGTTTACTTTACAGTGGAGGCTGCCTGTTACTAATCTCCTGCCTTTGTTATGTTATTTAGCAATCTCTGTATGGTCTGGGTCATTAATGGCTTGTATAAGTCACCCTGCAGTTACTGCTGATACTGTATTCAAATGAATATATTGAATCCCCAGACAAAGAGATAGTCGAGAAAGAACAGTTCTTGTTTGAAGTGCCTTGCTCATTCAGCAGGTCTGAGAAAACGCCTATAGCCTCATAGCTGTGGTGGAGTTCTGTGGGCATGGTACATAGATTACAATATCAAAGAGATCTCATGTTTGATTTCTTTCACTAGAACTTCGATTTGTCTGGTTCCCATTCCACACCCTTTGGATCTTGTTTCATGATGTTTCAAGAGGCTTAGAAATGAGTATTTTTCTGAAGGGACTCTTGTTAATGCTTTGTAAGTTTGTCTCACTTGCAGTCATACTGTTAAATGTTAGAATAACAAGTCACTGTATCTGTGGCTCACTCTAGGGCATGTACATCAAATCAACCTACGATGGACTGCATGTGATTACCGGAACCACAGAAAATGTAAGTGTGCATCCGTTAGCTGTCAAGTCTGCTGTGTGTTTAAACAGATTTGACACGTGGTCTCTTGCTTTTCATTTAAATGTTACGCATGTTGTTTTGTGACCTGCAGTGAGAGCATGGCTGCCTGCTTTGTTTATTTCAGTGGATAGGATACTGTTTATCACAAGCTGGTGTCCATTTATTATTTAAATCATTCTTTATTGCTCTTGTTCATACACTTTGCCTACCTTTCACCCCCACCCATAGATTGATTATTCCTTCCACACTCTGTTTAACCATAGTTACAAAAACAATGATCTCCTTATTGAGAATTGCTCTTATAAGAACTGCAATTGGTGTTTTGTTTGTTTAATGGAATTTTTATGTGCCCCCAAGGCAGCTATTTTGGAATTTTTGCACAACATATTTTTATAGTATTGTATACTATAGTATTATATTTTATAATATTTGGCATGATATTGAAATTTAGCCCCCGTCCCCAAATCTGGTCTATTCCTGCTGTGAGAGACTTTTATACATTATTTACTTCCGGTGAATTTGTTCACAAGCAGAGCTATTGAGAACTTTACTCTTAGAACCTACACTAGGACTAGCTCTGGAATGGCTTTGATAGGAAACTAAAAATGTTTGAATGACTTGCCTGATTCTGTGTTAAAAAAACAAAACAAAACAAACCATGTTTCTTGGGAGTTAATCTATTTGATCAATTAGGACAGGAGGACATAATTCCTAAAGTAGGTTTTGGTAGCCACTTTTCTAATCTGTTTGATGTCTATGATTTTGAGCTTCGGCGTCTAGGTCTTTTTTTTTTTTTTCTGGCCAGTGCTGGGTTTGAACCCGCCACGTCTGGCATATGGGGCCAGCGCCCTACTCCTTTGAGCCACAGGTGCCACCCAGCGTCAGTCTAGGTCTTTTGATGAAAGGAAAACGGCATGATGTTTGAGTGTTTGTGATAAACACTTGATTTTTATAGAAAGAACATGACATTGTTTTAGGCAGTCAGTGAATTATAAATACATTGTGTAGTTCTGGCAGATGAATGAGTCAGGAGCTGGCAGTATCTTTAAGCATTCTCTGTTGAGCTACAGTGACAGAAGGCTGACAGTCACTGAACTTTTTATGCCATGTCACCTGATAGGCAGTAACAGCTCAGGAAACTCTGCTTTTAGGCTGGTGATGGTGCTAAAGAAAAAATGCATAAGGCATCCTATGACTCTCCCCTTGACACTCTTGGAGATTTTGTATGCTGCAGCTCAGCCATGACACACACAGGCACACACCCCTCAGTATGGGTGATGTGGATGGGTTCAGAATGTTGTGGACGTGGATGGGTTCAGAATGCTGAATGTCATTTCAGTTTTCAAAGAGTTGAAGTTTCACAGTCTAGCAATTTGACTTAGCCAGACCTGTGTGGTTCCAGATTCTGTCTTCTTGAAGTAGTCTCAACATTTGAAACACCAGAAATCATTGAATTTCTTTCCTTCTGGACCCTGCCCCCTACTTTTTCTTTTTAAAGATGATTAAAGATGAGACTTGAAGGAGAGTCAAGTCAACACTGCTTTTGAATGTAATGGAAGGTCAAACGTCATTAATGCTATATAGTCTCTGAATTTCTGCCAGACCCATAACACTGGGAGACAGATTCAAAGTTTCCCTGAGCATAGCCTAGCCTAGTGTTCTCATGTACAGCTGTGTGGAACTCAGCTCAGAGTGGGGGTTCCTTTCCTTTGCCTCCCCACCCCCCATGGAGTTCCTGGCAAAAGGAATACCATCTCATTAGACATCAAGTAAAAAAAAAAAGAGAAAAGAAGATTTGTCTCATTCTACCTGGTAATCCACTTGAAAATGTTACTTATTCCTTCTTTCTTTTAACTTGTATGTATGTATTTTTTGAGACAGAGTCTCACTCTGTTGCCTAGACTAGAGCGTCACCGCATCAGCTTAGCTCATAGCAACCTCAAACTCCTGGGTTTCCAAACCCCCACCACAATGCCTGGCTAATTTTTCTATGTTTAGTAGAGACAGGGTCTAGCTCTTATTCAGGCTGGTCTCAAACTCCTATCTCAAGTGATCCTCAGTGATCCTCAGGCCCCGAGTACTAGGATTATAGGCATATGGCACCGTACACAGCCACAACCTGTATTTACTGAGTACCTGGAATGTGCCAGACATTAGGCCAAGTCTTCTAGATGACAGCGGAAAGTTAGGCAAGAGCTTGCTTCTCAAGGGTTTAATCTGGAAAGTTTACACTTAACTTTGGATATTTTATACTTGCATGTTGGTAGAAAAAGCCAGTTCCAGGTTAGCTTTTGTAGTGTCACTTGAGGTCACCATGATGTCAGAGTCAGGATGTTTTAATGGAAGCCTTGCGTGGTGAGTGGGAGTGGACCGAAGTCAGCTGTTGGGTTTCCAAGGGAGTTGTCTCCATATTCCTCTGTCGTGGACTCCAGGCTTAAGCAACACCAACAGGCCATCCTCAGACCTTCATTTCATCTATTTGAAGGTTACTGGAGAGACCAGATCATTCCAAGGTCAGACTAACAGTGTCTGTGATTCTCTGATTTCTTTTTATTTGTTTGACTTTGTGCAAGACCTTGACAAGAGGCAGGACACAGTCTCATCCATCCTCCCGTCTTCCACTCCAGAATTAGATGGGGGAGGTAGATGAGCCTCTGAAGAATGGGCGCCTCATTCTACAGGCCAGCACCCTCCTGCAGCAAACCAGCATAAGCATCCTTTTTTGGCATCTGACTCGTGGGGAAGACAGGCGAGAGCTGCAGAGTGGGCAGGGTTTTGGTACCAAGCTCTCTGTACGCATGTGCTGCCAAGCCCCACTCTTAGTTTGTGGTCAGACATTTGAGAAATGAATGTGTGAGGAGCCTTAGAAAGGGAGGTCAATTCCGGCTGGCCGTGGGTGCTTGTTTTATAAGATTGCTTGTCTGTAAAGAGAGACTTTTTGGCCTTGGGGGTCATCTGTTGTAATGTAAAGTTTATCTTAAGTGAATCCCTTGTTTGGGAAGTTAACTGGACTGGACTGATTAGGATCAGAATTACCAGAGTTAGGTCTTAACTGTGAGGTAAACATTTGACACACAGAGGCAGAAGGGAAGTTAGATACACCAATTTTTTTTTAAGTGACTTAGGGGCTCAAGATGGTCTGTCTCCCTGGGTGCCCATGTTTCTGGTCTCTCAGGAGTTATGGTGGCAGGTTAAGTCATTTCAACATTTCAAACGTAACTGTCATAGTTGCCTGTGCCTTGCATTGGACCAGACCAAATCCAATGAGATATTGCTACAGTTTAGTGGGGCTTGGTCCTTTGTTGCTGAGCTTCTCACAGCATTGGGTGACGTAATTCGGCAGAGGTGTCTTGGGTTTAGTTGGCGTTCTTCTCCCCATGTTCAAACGTACTATATTTTTAGGTAGTTGTGAATTGTTTCAAGATTCGACCAGTTACATAAAATACAAATTAAATACTCTGGCCTAGATAATGTTTGATTAGAATTTGAAACAAAGCCTTATCCATTCTACTTCTTTTGTTCTTATATGAGATATGTTAAACATAACACCTTCTAGGTTGCTTATACGAACAAGAATGCTGTGAGCAAAGTATTTGACAACTAGATTATATTTTTGTGTACATATTTTTGTTATAGTGGTTGAAAATTAACAACATAGGCTCGATGCCCATAGCTCAGTCACATGCACTGAGGCTGGCGGGTTGGAACCCAGCCCGGGGCCCGTTAAACAACAATGACAACTATAACAAACAAATAGCTGGGCGTTGTGGCGGGCACCTATAGTCTCAGCTACTTGGGAGGCTGAGGCAAGAGAATCACTTAAGCCCAAGAGTTTGAGGTTGCTGTGAGCTGTGATAGCATGGTACTCTACTGAGACTCTGTCTCAAAAAAAGAAAAAAGAAAAAAGAAAGTTAATAACATGGTATTATTTGAGGGAAACAAAATCTGGGCTTGTTTTGTTACTAAAGATTCATTCATTTTGAGTTTAATCTGAAAATGAAAAAAAGTAAATTCAGTTCCTTGAAAGAAATTTTTGGTTGGCACCAATTTTCTGTTCTACATATCATCTTGTGATGATATGTAAAAACAAGATTGAATGAAAATAAGATTTCATTTAATAAGTGAATGGGATGATAGAGTTATAAAGATGATCTTTACAAGTTAAACAGTTGGTCAGCTTTTATAAGGTTAATTTTGATAGGGATATGTATGTGTAACATTTTATGATGAAAAATAGCTTTACTCAGCTAATCACTTGGACAGTGTGTCCTGACTGTCCCGTGGGGGCTAGCCGAACCTGGTTGTTTAACTGAGAGATTATAGGTTATAGCAGACGCTAATTAAACAGATGGCACAGTATTCACATGCCAGGTCCCCATACACTGTGGCATCTCAGGGGACTACAGTACCTGGCTTCATTTTTCCTGAGGAAATCTTGCCTAAGTTGCTAGTTGCCTATAGAAGAAAGAAAGAAGATAGAAGCAGAAAGACCTAGAAGGTTTAAAAAGTTAAGCCTGTTTTGGTTTTTATTTGTTTCTATATAGTCTCCTGCAGACAAATCTCAGAAGATTCATGCCGGGGATGAGGTCATTCAAGTTAATCGGCAAACTGTGGTGAGTTTATCTGTGGAGACTTGGGTTCTCTCCTGTAGAACTTTTAATGGCATTTAAAGACATTGCGTTTAAATGATGAACATTTTCAGCTTCCATCCTATTTTCCACTATTTTACGTAAGTGCCAATAATACAAACGTGTTGCATCTGTATATTACATCTACTTACTTTCTCACTGGTCTGATTTCCTCCTGGTTAATTCATAGGTTTAGAAAGTCCTCCCTTTCTCTCATTTTGTCTTTTGAAGGTGGGGTGGCAGCTAAAAAACCTGGTGAAGAAATTGAGAGAAAATCCCTCGGGAGTTGTTCTGCTGCTGAAGAAGCGTCCCACCGGGTCTTTCAACTTCACCCCTGCCCCTCTGAAGAACCTGCGCTGGAAGCCGCCCCTGGTTCAGGTACCTGCTGGTCACCGTGAGCCTCGTCTGTCACCCGCACATGAACAATGTCCAATGTCTGATTTGCCTCCCCCTCCAAAAGAATCCCCAAATAGACTAAAATTTGAAGGTGGGATTGGTTTCAGAAGTTTGTGTGTCATGATCCTATTGTCCTGCTTACATGTAAATACACTTTCTAGAAATACACTGAACAGTGTAGTAGCCCCTCGCTATATATGACTAAATCATCACTAAATTAAGTTGAATTACAAGTTTGTCTTCTCAGTGTCACCGGCCACCTTTCAGGTGCTGAATATTCATACCTGGCTGGTGGCCGCCATAGTGGACGTGCAGATACTGACGTTCCCGTCACTGCGGAAATTTCATTCTAGTCCTGCTCTTTGCTCATCTCAAGTGTATACTTGCATGGTGGTATACAGTTTGAATACTGATACTATACCTTGGAGAGACCACGTGGGGGGAGTCCTTAGTGGTGCTTTACCAAGGCTGGGTAGGGGTGCTGGGAGCGATGCCCACCCAGTAGAGAGTGTATCACATTACTACAGTTTATACATTGTTTAGAATCACCAATATGTGGTGATAATAAAAGGTAAACTGACTTCATCTGAGTGTTATTACTGAAGTTGTCTTCAGATGATGTACCCCCTTATTGTTCACATCTGGCTGGACCATTGGTCCTTGGTGTTTATTTCCTACACCAAGAATGACAAACAACATTTTTAATGCCCTTTTTTAAGACCAAGAGTATGATTTGTGTGTTTGATTTTATTGTATATCTTCACACAGAAGAACTGTAGTCTCGGGCGGCTCCTGTGGCTCAGTGAGTAAGGCTCCGGCCCCATGTACTGAGGATGGCAGGTTCAAACCTGGCCCCCACCAAATTGCAACCAAAAAATATCTGGGCGTTGTGGCGAGCGCCTGTAGTCCCAGCTACTTGGGAGGCTGAGGCAGGAGAATTGCCGAAGCCCAAGAACTGGAGGTTGCTGTGAGCTGTGACATCACAGCACTCTACTGAGGGTGACAAAGTGAGTCTCTGTCTCTTAAAAAAAAAAAAAAAGAACTGTAGTCTCAAGCCATCAATTTGGACACTGTGTGATGCACTGGACATACGTCTACACGTGTTGCTTACAGAGGAGGCGTTAAAAATAGATGACACAGCAGAGGGCAGAGCGAGGGGGGCATAATCTAAGTCACCTCTTCAATAGGAAATGCATACTGAAATTTTAAAAGTGTTGACAGATACAATCCATGTATTTATGGTGTATACAGGATGATTGAACTATGTTTACATTATTGCAGAATGGCTAACTCATGCTCATGAACATGTGTGCTACCTCACATACCATTTATTTGTGGTGAGACTACTTAAAATATGCAAGTGTTAGACAGGTAGCAGTTGTCAAGCATGGAATATGCCGTTATTACCTATAGCTGTTGCACAGTGAATCTCTTGACCTTATTCCTCCCAGCTAACTGAAACTTTGGACCTTCTCCAGTATCCCCTCCGTCCCTGGCATCACCCTTCTCTCTGCTTCTTTGAGTGGCGTTTGTAGATTCCACATATAAGCGAGATTGAGTGTCTTTGTCTTTCTGTGCCTGGCTTATTTCACTTAGCAGAATGTCCTCTGGGTTCGTCTGTGTTCTTAGCAGCGACAGGATTTCCGTCTTTTTAAAGACAAATCGTATTCCATTGGTTATATACATATGTCAGCTTTTCTTTGTCTGTTCCAGTTGATTGACACTTTGGTTGATCCCCTGTCTTGGCTGTTGTGAATGATGTTGTAGCGAACATGGGTGTGAAGACATCTTTATAACATTCCCATTTCGTTTTCTTTGTTACATATCCAGGAGTGGGATCACTGGATCATATGTTTATGATAGTTCTATTTTTAATTTTTTGAGGAACCTTCATACTGCTTTCCTAAATGGCTGTACTAATTTGCATTGCCATCGACGGTGTACCAGGGTTCTCTTGTCTTCATGGCCTCACTAACTCGTCTGTCTTTTTGATAATAACCATCCTAACAGATGGGAGGTGATATCTCCTTGTGGTTTTAATTTGCATTTCCCTGATGATCTGTGATAGTGAGAGTTTGTTCATATGCCTGTTGGCCACCTGTCTGTCGTCTTTTGATAAACGTCTGTTCAGGTCCTTTGTCCATCTTTTTTTTTTATTATAGATAAAAAATATGCACCATTTGTTTTTACACTATTGAGTTGTTTGAGTTCCTTGTGTATTTTGAATATTAAACCTTTATCAGATGTACATTTTTGTTTTCTCCTGTTCTTTAGATTTCCTCTTCACTGTGTTTGTTGTCATATTGGCTGTGTAGAAGCTTTTTGGTTTGCATAATCCCATTTGCATGTTCTTTATTTTTTTTAACCTGTACTTTTGAGGTTATATTTAAAAAATTATTGCCCATAACTGATTACACCCCAGCTGTTTCTGTTTTCACTTGATCAGTACGAGGTCAAACATGTTTTTATTATTTTTTGCATTCTCAGAGTGTGATACTTACACTCAGAGGTGCTTGATTCTTCACAGTAAGGGATGTAGTGCCGACGTGCGTGGTCTGCCAGCTAATTGGTGCGTGGGGTAAATAACAGGCTTTGAAGACGCAGAGCTGGGTGTGCACTGGGTAGGTGCAGGCACCTCTTCCTGGTGAAGTGGGAGCCTGGAAGGGTAGATGGGGTTGGCATTGGCAAGTGGGGGTACATATCGTGGAGGAGGTAAATGCTCTTTTTTAAACGCACTCGCCTGCAAAAACTGGCGATGCTGCCGCGAGGGAGGGGCGGTGTCTTAGAGAAGGTTTCCTAGAGCAGAGTCTGGGGCCTGAGGCAAGGCAGTTAGTCTTTCTAAGCTCACTGTCCTAATTATTATGTTGACTATTAGAAAAGATTTTGGGGTAAGCCTGAGAAAGCCAGTGAGGCAGGGGACAAGCAGGTGTCCAGTGTGACAGGTGGGGATAGAAATTGGAAAGTTAGGAAAGCCAGGGAAGGAAGAGATGATAGGTATTTTGAGCATAACTGAGTTTGAGGTGACAGAGGAAATTTCACACAGTTATGTTCAGAATGCAAGTGGAAATTATTCTTATATACAACTAATGGTGCTTTCTTGTCATCTGGAAATTCACGTAAGAAGGGCCACTCTTCCAGGTTCTTGGTTTTGCCTAGCTTCTGGACAAGTTATGCTCACTGTGCAGTTTGGGAAGGAGGTGGTGGTGAGAGATGGAGGCACCGAGTTCTGCTTGTGGCTGGGGGAGGTCATCACCACTAAGGTGCTTGTGGCTGGTGGAGGTCATCACCACCAAGGTGCTTATGGCTGGGGGAGGTTATCACCACCAAGGTGCCTGTGGCTCGGGGAGGTCATCAGCACCGAGGTGCCTGTGGCTGGGGGAGGTCATCAGCACCGACGAGCCGGAGGCTGGG
>CAUYPK010055869.1:0-25965 GCA_963574355.1 Loris lydekkerianus
ATTTTTAAAAAATTTTTTTTAACCATTAAACCACCCCCAAAATTTATTGTTTCATGTTAATTTTTATTTTCCGGCCCAAAAAAAAAAAAAAAAAAAAAAAAAAAAGGCGATTAATTTTATCCCATTTCCTGCCATTCACCCTCAAAACCTGAAATGTAAATAAGGAACTATTTTCGCGGCCTTGGGTTTTTCCTGCTTGTGACAAATCTCAAAATGGAACCCCTCCAGCAGGGAATCTCTGAAGGGTCCTGAGCCTTAAAGAGAGAGAGGAAAACACTCCTTCATCTGCTGGTGTTCCTCTCCGACCACCTGCAGGTGCCGGGAGCTCAGAAAGCTGCCCTGGGGGGCGGCGATGTGCTTTACGGAGTGCACATAAGCAAGAGAACAGTAAGTTAGGTTCTGACGGCCAATGCTGGATGTATCAGTTTGCCCCTATAAATAAGCACTGATCACCTCTATTTTATTGAACTCATTTTCCAGGCAAGCCAAGACCACAAGATTCTTCTGCACATTTTCTCTTTATACCCTCTAGGACTGCTGCTAACGTCAACTCCGACAGATTTATAGCCCATTCATTCACGGGAACAAAAACCCTGCCACGGCTGGTCATGGGACACGCAATAGCAGTTAGTTCAAAAGATAACAGCTGCAATACCTCACCCCTCCATTCAGCACTACACAGCCGGCACCACTTTGGAGGTAATAAATGCTTCTAGTCGGTCCAGGAATAACCGTGGTCGGCTTCACCGGGGCCCCGCCTCTGAGAGGAAGCCACTTTCTGCACCCCCACCCCAAGCCCAGGCCTCAAATCCAGCCCCTTTCTGCCTTAGGAGAGGGGCAGAGAGAGGGGCTGAGGGCAGAGCTTGTGCAACTAAAAAGGAGGACTGGTCTCTTCCTCCCGCCCGATCACCTGCCCCCAGGGGCGGTAGCTGTGTTAATAATGATCCTGTGTGACTCACACACTTATGCAAAGCTGACAAGCCCAGCTTCCTCAGGGTGGGTGGCAATGTGGGTTACATGCACTTACCTTGAAAACTGGTCAGGAACAGATCTGGGATGGGAGCTCTGTCCCCACCTGAGGAGGCAGCTGGTCTGACTCAGTGAACCACCGTGCTCAGAGCTTGGAGCATGCCAGGCCCAGAGCACATGGCAAGTGTGTATTGAATGAATCAATGGATTAAAAACAAACAACAAACAAAAAAGAGCAAAAGACCTGGAAAGGAAGAGGGGAGAATCTGTTCCAAACCCTTCTTTTGACAGATCAGAAATCTGCAGCTCAGACCAGGGATAGGCTTGGTCAAAAAAGCAATAGTGTAGTCAAGCATTCTGGCGCATTTTCACATCAGCCTGAAGCACTCACAGGCTTCAGTTTCCTCGTCTGAAAAAACAGGGCCATTAACAGTGCCTAACTCAGTGTATTGTTGCTAGGATTAAACAGGTATGTGGATTTAACCACGTAGCACAGTGCTAAACCAGTAGTTTGTGTTCTCAAATAAATTAATTATTGAATCAGAGAAATAAGACATTCACACCAGGAACCCTAAGAGAAGAAGATCTCTGAGAATGAGATGTGGGCAGTCCCCACGTTACCAACATCTGGCTTATGCACAGCTCGTACTTAACGAACAGGGTCTGTTACAGATCACAGGTAAATGCACCTGCTCCAGTTCACATGCAAATTCAACTGAAGATCAAATTTACAGAACCCATCTCGTTTGGAACCCGAGGGCAGGGGGGACTACCTGTAACACTTTAAGGTTGATGCCTTCATTCTGGAATCTCTGTAACAAGACAGACACCTGCCTCACCACACCGATGCTCCTCAGCCTGCATTATCTGAAGATGTGTCATGTGTTGCTGTTGTTTTAACATTCTAACAATTAAACCGCAAAGAAAAACAGATGATTATTATCCCCAATGATGCAGGGATCCAGCAGCCTCCATTCTGCCTGGAATCCACCCACCCTGGCCCATGGAGCATCCTTTCTTGGGGTCCAAGGGGAGGCAGACAGGGCGTGAAGCTAGCACGGAGCTAGATCAGGTGGTTGGGATGGAAGTTGAGAGCCTCCGGGCCCCGCAAGGTGCCAGGGAGAGAAGCCAAAGTGAAATTCCCCATGAAAATGCACAATTCATTGGGGGGGGGGGGGGGTCGGAAATGAGAGGCTGAGAAGTGCAGGTTAGATGACACTGGGCATCAGCTGCTAGGAGTGCATTCTTCACTAATCAATCAGCTTTTATTGTGAAGCCTCTAGCTCAGCTCATAAGGCTGGAAAGCAGCTTCGGCAGCAGTTTAAAATGTTTCCAGTTTAATAATCCTTGCTAATTGAAAGCAGCTCAGAAACGGGGGGAGGGTGGGGGCTGGGGCCAACCGTCGCAGTTTATGGCAACAGAGCTGTTCCTATGGGAAGCTAAATAACCTCTGGTGCTGGAGGGGAAGCTGCTCCCCCATCCCCAAACAACTAATTCCCACAACTCTCTGCTTTGGCAGTGGAACCTTTCCTTCTTATGTTTTAATTGTGGAACGTTATAGTGGCAGAATTGCTGTGAAACCTGTTTTTATCTTTGGAAAATTAACCGCCCCCTGCTGCAAAAACTGGATTTTTTTTTTCCTTCAACAGACAATGACATTCATTTTTATAATTGTTCTTTCCTTTCAAATCACCTAATATGACAAATGTTGGGCAACATTATAAGTTCATCTGCTAAAGGGTGTCTTGAGGAGTTGAGGCCCCTATGCTTTTAACGGAGAAATTGCCCGATTTAAGTAAATCCTGTCACCTTCACCCTTCTGATCATATTTGGTGCAGATATCTCCTGACCTAACACGTAGAACAAAAACAAAAGCACATCTACATTTCCAAGCTGAGATATTTGGTTCAAAGGATGTACAGATAGGTCATAATGAAGAGTCATTTTAGTACACGCCAGAGGTACGATTTAAGTATACTTTTGACAGTTTTTACACATACATAATTATTTGGTATTGTAAGTTAAACAGGTGAAAGGCAAATCTTAGCACAAAAGCGGCAGCCCTCGCTTCTCGGATTTCCCAGGGATGTCGATATAGCCGGAGGATGTCATCTGGCTGAGGTGATAAAGACCCGCTGGGTCAACCTCCCTGCCCCCTTGGATTCATGCACACCTGCCCTAGAGGGTGGATCCAAACTCCTGGATCCTGATCCTGTGAATCTCGATTCATAGGAAGCCCCCCCAGCTGTTTTCTAAAAGCTATCACCAGAAAGTAAATTTTTAAAAAAGCATGTCCATGTGGGCATGGACACATCTCTTAGCACATATACTAAAATTGGAACAATACGGAGAAGGTTAGCATGGCCCCTGCATAAGGATGAGACACAAATTCATGATGTGTTCCATATTTTTAAAAATGAAAATAAATCCAGTGTACTCATACTAACAAAAGCAATAAATAAACAACTGCACGCCCACATTAACATAAAACACAAATATAGTCTCACAAGGGGGAGGGGAGGAAGGGGAGGGGGGAGGGAGACAGCAGGACGGAGGGCGATTGGGGGGGATCTCACCTAAGGAGCACCATTGGTTCAGTACGCCCCCTGGGTGCAGGGCTCAACTACAACATGAACTTTACCTTAGAATTGAAAACATTGTAACCTAAACGTGTATCCTCATATTAATCTGAAATAAAATAAAGTATCTCTAACAAAATTTAATTCTATGCACTAAACTGAGCTCGAGCCAAAGTATATATTGTTTGTGTTAATTTAATGCACAGCAATACTACAGTAAATAAAGTTTCCTGTTTCTTAAAAAAAAAAAAATAGCCTAGACCCCGAGTTCACTCAAGGATGAGGCTGGATGGAGGAGGTAGTCGCAGGAAGGGGGAGTTGAGAAGAACAGTCCCCTTCCTTCTGGAGAGCAGAGTGGAGTGGGGGTCTCTCAGACCCCGGAGGCATCTCAGTAAGAAGTGGTTCTCAGAAGAACCATCTTAACACCTTGAGTCAAGATCCTTCCTTCCCTCCTCCTCTGCCGTATCCTAAGGAATCCTTTGCATTCAGAGAAACTGCAGTAGTGGCTAATTGGAAGCTGGCTCGGCAGCAGGAGAAAATGTAGTGATCATTCCATCCAGAGGGTCTCCCAGCTTGAAGGAGGGAAGGAATTACGACAAGATGGAATTGTGAGGGAGTGACAGGTGGACAGACAGCTGGGAGAAGGAAGCAGCACCCAGGAGTCGGTGTGCACATCTCACATTCTCAGATAAACACAGCCTGGGCAAACACCTGTGGCCACAAGAAGCCGGCTCTGTATTGGGGGACCTGATATGTGAGTAGGCGTTAATTTGGGTGTTCTTCCTCCTCCCCTCCACAAAGATCGGAAAATCTGAACCTGGAGAGCGCTGAACTTTCTCAGAGATTACAAGGTACGTTGACTAGTGAATTAAACCAGGCTGCACTCTATTCCCAGACACACAGGTCCAGCACCAGGGGTGCCCTCTCCTGGGCTAGCTAAACATACTCAGAAAATGTTCCTTTGGGGGGGAGAAGACCACCAGGGGGTGCCTGGGAAGGAGAATGAGAAGGTTATAAAGTGTCACAGCTGAACAGCAGAGGAAAGCAGGGGCCAGAAAACTCCTGGGGAAAGGCTGGCTGTCTACAAATCCACTCTGCAGCCCTTGCTGCTGCAGACCCGAGCTAAGCCCTTCACACAGAGATTTCCCAGATAGGCAGGAGCTGGGCCTCCACCGTACAAATGAGAAACACAGACGGGGGAGGCCTGTGGCTCATCCGGGATCACCTGCTGTCTCCCACCTGGAGAAGGCAGGTGTGGCAACTGGGGACCGCGTGGTGACATACATACAGCCCTACATACATCCTTCTTTTTGATGACTGCAGCCCAAGGAGTCACAAAGCTGTGGCTGGACCCAGAGGTTCTGTAGAGGACTGCAGACTTTCCTTCCACCTCCAGGATTTAGGCAAAGGAAGCCGCTGGCTTCCTTCTCCCAATATTATGTCCCCTGTCAGAGCCAGGATGCTTCACTGGCCCCAGCCCATGAAACTGCCAGGACGCAGACTGCTGTACAAGATCACTCAGGGTATGGCTCCCCATAAGTGCCGAGGAGCCCGTTGTCTCAGTTAGGTAAGGATCCCCATCAGGAGAAGCCAGAACGCCTCAGAAGTGCAGCAGTCAGTCTTAGTAGGAGCCCGACTCACTTCTCCCGTGGCTATTATCTACACCTCAGGTGTGGGGACTGCTGAGCAATGATGTCCGTGTGCATGTGCTCTCGGGCTTTTTAACGAGAGGCCAATCCCTTCCCCATTCCCCATTACCAAGGTGCTTCTCTTCTGGTGTCTTCTACACAGTCTCCAAATCACTTAACAGATTTTCTTAAATTTTTCTTTTTTTCCTTTTATTAACGTAACAGTGCATTCCAGGCACATCGTCCTCCCCAGGTCACCTGTACACGCTCCAATCATTCCCTCAACAAATACCCCATTCATCCATTCAAAACAAATATCCCTCAAGAGTCTTATGAGTACACCGTGCCCTAGGGATGCATGGCTGTCTTGGCCTTGACGCTGGGCACATTTCCTCCAGTGCCACATTAACACCCACCTTCCCCAGGAAGTATGGAGAACCCTCAAAGAACTCAAATTAGACCTCCCGTTTGATCCTGCAGTCCCATTATGAGGCATATAGTCAGAAAAAAAAAATCACGTTATCATGAGGACATTTGCACTAGACTGTTTATCTCAGCTCAATTCACAATCACCAAGACGTGGAAACAGTCTAAATCTCCACCAACCCAGGAATGGATTAACAAGCTGTGGTATATGTAGACCCTGGAACACTACTTGGCCATTAAAAAAGATGGGGACTTTATATCTTTTGTGTGTCACCTGGGTGGCATTGAAACACAGTCTTCTTAGTAAAGCATCACAAGAATGGAAAAGAATCCAGTGTGCTCAACTCTAACATGAAGCCAGCAGATGAAGAAGAATCCAGTGTGCTCAACTCTAACATGAAGCCGGCAGATGATCTACTACACGTCCACATGGGAGAAAAACTTAAATCAACTCAAGGTGGGGGACGGGGGAACAAGGGAGTGGGGAGAGGGGAAGAGGGAGGGATGGGTGTGACCCCCTTAACAGGCACAACATTAGGGTGTACGGCACACTTTCTGGGGGCTGGACTCAGTTACAAGAGGGACTCTGCCTCACAAATGCAAACATCATAACCTAATTCTCTGTACTCTCAAATTAACCTAGAACAATAGTTTAAAAAAGAGATTTCTTCAAAGCCAACATTAAAAAAAAAAAAAACACCCACCTACTCAGAGGTCCAAAGCAGGAGACCCAGGGCATCAGGGACAAGGTTCCCCAGAGCCAGCCCCTAACTGACCACAACTCTCACCTAGATCCAATCTTCCCACCTGCTGCTCTTGGAATCATTATGATAGGGAAGCAAGAAACATTTGTTGAGTAGATGAATACAAAATGGGGAAAATCTAAAAAAAGTCACAAATGTGAAAATTCAGGAAGTTTTTCTGAAAGCAAAGGCTATGAGAAATTAGGTATCACAGGAAGAGGACCCTCCTGTCACTGCTAACTCGGAGCCTGGTCCTTCTCAAACCTGGTTCTGTTCAGCAGGCATTGATGCAACTGCTTTACAGGGTGGGGTAGGAAGAGGGGCTCCTCTTGTGTTCCCTTTGCTCTGTTCAGACCCCATGGAGGACTCTGAGTAGGAAAAACGCAATCAGATTCTTTGCTCTCCTCCTCGGCGTGAAAGAGGTCAGAGTTCTTACCAGGCAGCAAAGTTTAGCTCCTTCGGTCACAAAATTTTAAAGTTACACATAAATGTCCTTGGTAAAATTTTAAGTATTGATTGCCTGAATAAACTAAACCTTTTTATTAAACCAAATTTTGTAATAGACCAACGCAGTCCATCTATAAGGCACCATGAGGTTAGGAGGCGCTATGACTATTGTTATTTCTTACCCTAAACCAGGGGTCCTCAAACTGTGGCCCGCAGGCCACGTGAGGCGGTATGATTGTATTTGTTCCTGGTTTTGTTTTTTTACTTCAAAATAAGATATGTGCAGCGTGCACAGGAATTTGTTCATATTTTTTTTAAACTATAGGCCGGCCCTCCAACAGTCTGAGGGACAGTGAATTGGCCCCCTGTTTAAAAAGTTTGAGGACGCCTATATAACAATGATATTTTAAATTGGTGGACAATGAATTTAAAATATTATCCACAGTTCATTCTCCAAATTCCATCTACCAGCACCACTACCCAAGATAACTGATGGTTGTGCATGAGTGTGTGTGTGTTTTTAATTTAAAAACTTTTAGAATATTTACATTTATCCTCAGTCAAAGGCACCGATTAGAAAACTAGGTTTCTTTGCTGGCAGAGCAGCTTTCTTCCTTAGATAACTGTGCTGGTACTAACTGTTAGCAGTTAGAGCTCTACTTACAATCATGGTAACAGGTGGGCTGGCTGAGCCCAAAGGCAGAGGGTCCCAGTCCCTAAAATCGGATACTCTTTGGTATTCAAGGTTGAGTCAGTGAAACTGAGAAGCAGCGTACAGACTGGGCTTCCAGCCCGACGCCCCACACCCAAACAGTCTCTTGGAGCCTCTCAGTTCTATTTGGGCTGGAGAAAAGATGCTGGATGCAGAAAATAGCCCCAGTCACGGTGGCAGGTGAATAAGAACACCTGCCCCACCCCTTCTTACAGACATCCTCGACCCACTAACAGGCCTCCGGCCGTGCCAGACCCGCAGGCAGGTCCTCAGTATTCACAACAAACCACTCCAGTCTGTCCAGTACTTAGTCTCTGATTAACAGACTCTTTTTCTCAAGCATTCCTTTTCACTGATTCCTGGACTTTTAGACGGAGCCTCTTTCAGCCATTTATCAGCTAAAGAATCTCTAAACCCACCTATCACCTGTAAGCAACGCCTCTTCCACATGCCCTGCTTTTTTGGGTCAAATCAATCTGTTTTCTGCCTATTGATTTACGACCTCACCTGTAATCCCTATCTCCTAAAATGTATAAAATAAAACTGTCACCCCACCACCTCAAGTTCACGTGATCAAGACTTCTAGAGTGTGGCTGTGGGGCATGGTTTTCAAATTCGACTCAGAATATACCTCCTTAAATTATTTTTATTTTTTTCTTGAGACAGAGTCTTACTCGCTGGAGTGCTGTGGCGTCACAGCTCATAGCAACCTCAAACTCTTGAACTTAAGCAATTCTCTTGCCTCAGCCTCCCAAGTAGCTGGGACTACAGGTGCCTGCCACAATGCCCGGTTATTTTTTTGTTGCAGTAGTCATTATTGTTTAGCAGGCCCCAGCCGGGTTCAAACCCACCTCCCTCAGTGCATGTGGCTGGCACTGTAACCACTATGCTACGAGTGCTGAGCCTCCTTAAATTTATTTTTTAGAAAAGGAAGAAGAGAAACACTCATTTTCCTAACGGTAAACTGCTTGCCCACACACACCCCCTGGAAGACTCCCATTACCCCAGCCGGTCACCGGATTCTGGGGGACTGTAAGCCACTTCCTTTATCATCAGAACCACCCAAAAGACAAACTTCATGTAACATGGGTAAGACAAATGCTCATTTAATCAGAATTTGACCCAGAATTTTTAAAAGATCCCCCTGAATTCACCCTAAAAATGTAGCATTGAAAAAGTGCTCTCAGAGTTGAAACAAGGAAAAAAAAAATCTCATCGTGCCAGAAAGTAATTAAGAAACTCACGTAACGGTAGCATAGTGAGGGCCCTAGAGTCAAATCCACAGCCAATCTGGGAGAATTTAAGCAAAAGTAAATAAATAATAGTAATGGACTATAGCCCTAGAATAAAACTTACATCCGTAAGTCCATTCTAGTGTACATAAATAATTGAATAAATAAATAAATGGGGAAGAAAGACAAGATCTGTTTCTCACTATAGAGTTTCAATTAATAAGAAGGAATGTGGGAGATAGAAAGACGCTATTAAGCAGACACCATGGTAATGATTTTTGCAGGCAAGAATCAGGGATGGAGGCTCAAATCAGCAGACAAAGGTAAAAAACAACATTATCTGCATAGTTTCAGAATGTCTCCCCACAAGATGCTTCTTAATTACGAAAACCAGGGAGTTTACAGTGAACCTGGAGGTGGCTCCTTAGCCAAGTGACCAAGCTTAACATCACTTGTGATATAATGTATAGGTACAGACGTCACCTACCACCTGAGAAGATGCACGTGACACCAAAACCCAAACCATTTTCCTTGAAAGCTTTTCTGTTACTTATATAATAAAACGTGATAAGGATAACATGATTACTTGAGTAACAACATGTACTTAACAATTAACAAAAATGATTACTTGGTGTCATAATTTTATATCATGCAATAAAGAATGATACTTTATTAATGATACATTTGATGGAGCATAAGATTTTTCAGGCTTACTTTTCTAAAAATTTCTGCAAGGTTAAGGAGGGAGGAGGGGGGATGGGAGGAGAGAGAGAGGTCAGATGGAGGGAGGGTGCATAATGGTGCAAGGGCACATGTCGGATCTATTAGTATGGAGTATAAATGTCTTAACACAGTAACTAAGTGAACGAGATGAGGTCTATATTAACCAGTGTGATGTAAGCGTTCCTAATTCTGTATGAAATCAGCACATTGTACCCCATAAATGCATTAATGTAGACATGATCTATGTGTTTGATTTAATAAAAACAAAAGTATTATTACAAAAACAAGCAAACTTTCACATTGCATGCGTGAAAACCACAGCAACCAAATAAAACTTTATAAATATCTTTTTTAAAAAAAGTCCACAAGGTCATTTGTTAGGTCATCGAAATTTATGCTTCCAGAAACTTCATTTTTCAATGGAAACAATTGAAAGTGATGTCCATCAATCAGAGCAAATGACAACATTGCAAATGTTTTACTGTTCTTGATTTGAGAATGACCTTCCAGCTGACGCCACTGTTTCTGGGGCTGTTAGGATTTTACAGTCTGTGATGGTGTTGAGACAAATTTCTGATGAACTATTTAAAAACACAAATTTTAATACATCTACAGCTGATGATTCCCATGCAGTAACTTTTCTAAAAAGATTTGACTTTTCTTAAGACTTAGTCGGTTGTAAGCTTGGCTCTAGTTTTCAGTGTAAATTTGTGCAAAGTTACTTTAACATCTCTGGTGACACTTCCTCCAACTTGCCAAGGTTAAACAAGAAACTGAAACAAACTTTGTGATTTGTATATAATTCAAAAGGCCTGTTCATGTATTCTCTTACTGGGTATGTTTAATTCCAAGAGAAAAATTAATTTTAAAATTAAATTTCTTGTTACTAATTGGAACCAACCCAGTGCCCATCAACCCATGAGTGGATTAATAAACCACGGTGTGTGTGTGTGTGTGTGTGTGCACATCATGGAATACTATTCAGCCATGAAAAAGAAGGAAACTGTACATCTTTTGCATTAATCTGGATGGAGTTGGGGAACGTTCTCCTTAGTAAAGTATCACAAGAATGGAAAAACAAGTATCCAATGTACTCAGTACCTATAGAAGAACTATAGGACCACAATTAAAATGGAAAAACACAATTAAATCCAAGTGGGGGAGGAGGAGGGAGGAGACTGGTAAAGAGGGGCGATTGGTGATCTCACCTCATGTGCACAGTGTGAGGGTGCCCAGCACACCCCCTGGGTGAAGGACCCAATGACAACTTGGACTTTACCTAAGAAATGCAAACAATATAGCCTAATCGTTTGTGCCCTCATATTAATCTGACATCGAGGGGAGGGGGGGGGGAAGAATGGTGGGGGGTTATCAGTGGGACCTCACCTTTTACTGTGCATATTGTAAGTATACATGTCAAATATATTAATAGTAGAGTATAAATGTCTAAACACAACAACTAAATAAGTGAGGTGAATGCTCTGTTAACCAGTTTGATGTAAACATTCCAAATTATATATAAAATCAGCACATTGTATCCCATAAATGCAGTAATGTACACAGTTATGATCTAATAAAAAAGTTAAAAATAAATAAAAATAAAAATAAAGATTGATCCATCCAAAAATTCATGTGAAAACAATGTTCTCCTTTGAAGATGGAAATCCTTAAAGCTAAGCTCATGGATATTTACAGGAAAGAATCAGAAATGGAGGCTCAAATTAGCCAGCAAATGTAACTGTTGTACAGTGTGGCAGTAGTTTTCAGAACCAGAGATTCTGAACTCTCTCTGAAATGCTTTATCACAATGTCCCTACCTATGTCTTTATTTTATCATAATTTACTGCCTCAGCATCAGCAGGTCCTGTCCCGGTGTTCAGTGAAAGAGTTCATATCTGCGCATACAGCCTCCGGGACAAGCAGATAAGCTGGCCTCCTCCCCGGGGACCCGGCACAGTTCCCACGTGGAGCCCATCCCCTGGCCGTGGCTGGCACACCACCAGTGCTCCTTCTGCTACGCTGGTGCCACCCGCACGGACCATCTCAGTCCAGTTCCCAGTCCACACTGCTACCCAGACTCTCACCTCTGCTCTTGTGCAGACTCCACCATCCCCCTTAGAAAACTGTGCAGTTTAAAAGTGAAATCACCAAACATTTCAAAAAATGTTTTCCTTTTAATTTGTATGCGTTTAGCAGCTACATGTGCATTTTTGATACCTGCATCTATTGTGTGCATCAAGTCAAGCCTTTGGGGTGTGCTGCACCTGAGTGATGGACATTGTACCCATTAACCAATTCCTCGCCATCCTCCCCTCTCCCACCCCCTCACCTGTCGGAGGGTAAGTTATTTAAAAATTCCAAAGAATGCTTCAGCAGACCATTCCCACACTCAGCATTCATAGGCTGCCTGCCCTGGAAGCCAGCCCTGCAGGTAAACCTGCGGAGGCCCTCTGTACGGTGACATTCCACTAAAGTGTTGTCATACGACTTGCTTTACTTTCACTCAGCGAAGGCCTAGGCGTTCTGTCCAGGTTAGAAGACCCAGAGCTCCGCAGCCTCTCAAGCTGCTGCACAGTATTCTGAGGGAGGATGCACCACTGTCTTTTTCCCATTGCTCTGTTGTTTTTTTATTATAAATTAATATGAGGGTACAGATTTTTAGGTTACATTGTTCTCACTTCCAAGATAAAGTTCAAATTGTAGTTGAGCCCTTCACCCAGGGGATGTGCTGAACACGGTCACCTTGTGCACATCAGGTGAGACCCTGCCCATCACCCTCCCTCATCCCCTCCCTCTATCTCCTCCTCCCTCCCCCTCGAAAGTCATGGAAGCAACCTAAATTCCCATCATCCCTTTAATGGATCCATCTGTATGCCATGGAATACTATTCAGCCATAAGAAAAGCTGAAGACTTAACAGCCAAGCATTGTGGCAGGCGCCTGTAGTCCCAGCTACTTGGGAGGCTGAGGCAAGAGAATAGCTTGAGCCCAAGAGTTTGAGGTTGCTGTGAGCTGGGACGCCACAGCACTCTACCAAGGACAACAACAACAACAACAACAAAAAGTTGACGATTTTACATCTTTGGTGTTCACCTGGATAGAGTTGAAACACATTCTTCTTGGTAAAGTATCTCAAGAATGGGAAAAAAAAATCCAGTGTTGTCAATACTAATACAAAACCAGTATATGAACAACTGTGCACCTGTCGCTCTGCTGTATCCAGGGCTGTGTCCAGGGATGTGTCCAGGGCTGTGTCCAGGCCTTCACGTAGCATCACCAGTCACCTCTCTAAGGTAGATGCAAAGAAGGAAGGACTCGATTTTTTTTAATGAAAATGTCTAACTTACATCAAGTTGTGACTATGCACCAGGCAATATGGTAGCTGTGTTACACACACCTCTCATCTGATGCTTTTGACAGAGCTATTACATAGGGAGTAATATTGAATCGCCATTTTTGTTTGTTTTTTGCAGTTTTTGGCCAGGGCCAGGTTTGAACCCACCACCTCTAGAATATGGGGCCAGTGCCTTACTCCTTTGGGCCACAGGCACCACCAACCCACCCCCCTTTTTTTTTAGACAGAGTCTTACTCTGTCACCTTGGGTAGAATGCCTTGGCATCATAGCTCACAACAGCCTCAAACTCTTAGGCTTGAGCAATCCTCCCTCGTTAGCTTCCTGCGTAGCTGGGACTATAGGAGCCTGCCACAACACCTGGCTAGGTTTTCTGTTTTCAGTAGAGATGAGCTCTTGTTCAGGCTTGTCTTGAACTCCTGACCTCCGGCAATCCACCCGCCTCAGGCTCCCAAAGTGCAGGAGTGAGCCACCGCACCCAGCCTTGATCCCCAGTTCATGAATGAGAAACAGAGGCTCAAAGAGGTGAAGAAAGTTGCTCAGGGTATCACAGCCAGGGAGGATAAAACCAAAACATTTAACCAGCTTGATTGATTGTTTCACTCCAGAACCTTTGCTCCAAGCTTCTGTGCTGTTCTGATTCCCCGTGTGTAGGTACGAACCAGTCCGCTTTTATGAATTGAAAACCCACTGCCACTCTCGGAAGCAAAAAGCAAAGTGCTGTTATCACTGAATCATTCATCCCAACCACCCAATGACGATGAAATGTTTGTCCCCATATCAGAAAGGGGACTGAAACTCAGAAACTTAACCAGATCTCACCGCTAATAATCAGCAGAGCCAGGATCTGCCCCACGGCCCCTCTGTTCTCCTGCAGATGTGGACCTGCTAACGGGGTGTTCACCAAGGCAGGTCTGCCTCACCCAGAGCTTCCTTTGGGAAGGAATTCCATCCCATAGACGTGTGTCTTTCTCAGGCATGGCCACCATGTCCCCATACCTTCTGGGTCCTTATTCCTAAAATAAAAGCCTCAGATCCAAAGAAGGCCTCACCTTTGCAGGAGAGCAGGGAAGCACAGTTTCATCCTTGCCGCTTCTCAGACAATAGCCCATCACTGCTCACTGTCAAAATGAAGGTGGATATGCAAGGAGGTGCAGACCTGTAATCCCAGCTACTCGGGAGACTGAGATGGGAGGCCAGCCTGGGCAACGTGGCAAGACCACACAACTCAAAAACAAACAAACAAAAGAAATTAAGGTGGATATTTCCCTGAAAAGGGCCACCGTGCTTTGAGAATTCAGTGTGGACGCAGCTGGGAAATACATAAACACACCATCTCCTACGCTCAAAAAAAAAAAAAAGAAACTTCACGCTTTCACCTGGGTACCCTGCAACCCTTGAGTTTTCTGAATGTGAACCTCAGATAGAAACAGGGGCAAAAGGAATAAAAGAAAACAACTTTGGGTTGAGTCAGGTTGACCCTGAACCACACGGAGAAGGCATGACAAATTGGTGGCCAGCCCGGAAAGACGGCAGCACCCAATTCTCCACGCAGAGCCGAGTCACGGCATTCTCTGCCATGCTCTCTAAACTTACTTTTTCTCTCTTGTATTCCCAGAACAGTAGCAGCACAAACATGTGTGTTCCAGTAGGCTGACAGACACCGTTGAACACCTGTGCAACTCTGCCATCAGGGAAAATAGAGAAGGGGAGATTATTTCCCGCCCTCCCCACAACAAATAACAAAACACACACTCTGCAACACAGGGGTGACGCACCGGCCTGGGGAACCTCTGGCACAGCTCACAGAGCCTCTCGGAGAAGGCTAAGCTTTCCTCTGCTCTAGTTTGGCTGGGCCTGAAAGACCTGGATGGGAGCCCACACCTCTTTCTCTTGGAACCCCTACTACATAACCCAGTGACCCAGCCTATATAGGGGAGAAAGAAAAGAGCAATCACAAGACCTATGGAAATATTTAGACGTTCAAGATGTGCACGTAAATCTGGGCAATTACAGCAGGCGTCACAGTCTATGGCAGAGTTAGTGCAAGACACAGGAGAAAATTATAAGGATTTTTTACACATTGTTCCAAGAGAACATTTCAGCTGTGAAACTAGGCGACATGATACAAAAAAGAAAAACCTGAAAAGATTGGTTTGGGGGGTTAGACATGTGATTGGCAAATTTTCAAATGTAGAATTACAAGGGCAAAAGATGTTCTTGCTCATATATATTCTTGATATATCTTGGGAATCCAAGACTCTAAAATAAGCAAAAATGGGAAAGAAATAAGAAATAAAAGGCATTTATGCTAGATATAAAAATGATTCAGAAAGAAATAAGAGTAGAGAAATCATAATTAAAGGCAAAACAAATTCTCCCTTGGGATGCCTGACTATGGACGTCTTCAAGGTGAAAAGAATCCTTGGGAACAAAGCCCTTCTCCAGAAGGAACTAATATAGGATGTGCTTTAATTTCACATAAAAAAGTCCTTTCTGCAACTAAGCAGAAAATGTAAATGGGAGACATGTTTCTATTAAAATACCCAGTCTGAGTCAAAAACAAAATCCAGCTTTGTGCTGTTATAAAAGAACACACCTATAATAAAATGGTCCAAAATGCTTAAAAAATGTTATGCATTTATTCATTCAATAAATAAATATTGAGCTCTTTCTGTGTGCCGAATAAGTGATGGGCAAAGACTTAGCAGGAAGATACAAACAAAAATAAATCGGAGATGATAATATTAATATTTAACAAGGTAGAGATTGAAGCAAAATGGTCAAAGTGAACATTTTTCTCTCAATCTTTGCCAGATATAGAGAGGGAAAAAGAGGATTTGATTAACATTATTGTATTAACAAGCTTGAATGAATGTACGTGCATATACACACATAGAAATATATACCAAATACACACCTATAGACTATGTACTTATATGAGGTCTGACAATTAAGTTCACAAAGTCATCCTAGAAAATGTGTTACCTACCTGACTGCTAAATATCACTACAGTCACCTTCGGAGGACTCCCCTTGGGAAGCCGTGGGCCAAAACCAGGGCCTAGTCCACCCTTCAAAGCAATGTTGGAACTTTTTCTGGAATGGTCATCAGATTATTACCATATTACCATCATGTTACCCTTGATGTCCTGAATGTCATCAAAATGTCTTCCTTTCAATATTTTCTTTATCTTTAGGTAAAGAAAAAAATCACTGGGGCCAGATCAGGTGAGTAGGGAGGGGATTCCATAGAGCTATTTGTGTATTGGCTAAAAACTCCCTCACAGACAGCGCTGTGTGAGCTGGTGCATTGCCGTGACGCAAGAGCCACACCTTTCTCATGCCAGGATTTTCAATGAAGATGTCCTAATTGTTTCTCTATTGATATTTACTTGGTCTGCTAGACTTCTCACAGTCAGCCGATGATTTTGGTACACAGTTTGTTGAGTTTTTGCAATGTATTCATTCATTCTGCTTGTTACCAGCTTCCCTGACCTCTCATCATCAATGATGTACACTTACCCCTCAGAAAGAAACATTTAAGCCATTGGTACACCCATTTTCTTCATGGCTTTATCCCCATAAACTTAAAGTGTCCCTGATTTTATTACCACTGAGGCCAAGTTCAATGGCAATGAATATGAATTGTGGGTTAGATAATAATACCATGTCAATATTCTATTTCCCAATTTGGGTAGATGTGCTGAGGTTATATAAGGGTACACCCTCATTCTCAAGAAATAAAATTGATGTATTTAGGTTTTAGGGGAAAAGGGGAGTGAGGTCCCCACTCTATTCTCAAATGGTTTAAAAAAATTAGCATGCATCCTAATGTATACTAAATATTGGTATATGTGTTCTAATTAGGATATATATAGAGAGAGAAAGAAAGTAAATGGGGAAATTTTAAGTAATTGATAAAGGGCACATGGAGTCCCTTAAATTACTCTTGTAAATTTTATGTAACTTGGAAACAAAATAAAAATTACCCAAATATTAAAATAATTGACAATTTAACTTTTTAAAAGTTTAATTGCTAAATAAACTCAAGAATTATTTCCTTAAAATAAACAAATACCTGTCAAGTCTGATAAAGGAAAATAAAGAAAAACAGTTATAAGTATAAAAAAGAAAAATAATCTCTGCCGTGGCAGATAGTGTTGTCCTTATAAAAGTACAGTTATCTGTCTGTAAGTGGGACACCCAAGGGACTGTGACAAACTGATCAGCATACGAAGGTGGTCAACATAAGGAGCTAGGCCTACTGTACTGATACACGCTTGTAGTCTATGAAAATTAGGTCGACGTAAGACGATGGTCAATGTAGGGAGGTGGCCAACTATGGAGATTCTACTGTATGTGATAACTCCAGAGCTATAGTGAGACCAAGACTCAAGTGGACTGTACTCCTCACAGTCTGTCACCCATATCACTTGCCTGAAAGGGGTCCTGAACTCTTTGATTGCAAGCCCCACAGCCAGAGCCATTTTGCAGGTTTAATGCTAGGCCGTGACCCATCCTCTGGCCAAGTTCAAGGTGATGTGACTGCAGCTACCGCACAGCTGGGAAGGGACAGGGAAGATGAAGCTCTCCCAAGCACACTTAGGACAAGACCCACTGCCCTGTTACATACAGGCAGCTGTGGGAATGGTAATTAGCCTGCCAATCCATCACAGCTCCCAGTGGACACCAACATGGACCGCCTGGATCCAAGTGGGTGTCTTCACCACTCCACCTTCTCAGGGATAATCTGCCCAAAAATTAGCCCTCAAGTACCCACTAACACTGCTGTCAGTGTAAATTGCTCTAGGGCCTAAAATCCCACATACTAAGCCCACTGCTTCCAGCACTGGACCCAAAGACTTGCTTGGCTGGCATCCAAGTGTCCAGCAAAACTTCAAGGCAGCCTGAACTAATAATGCTTCTCTAAGCCACGAGATATCACTGACCCCAGGTATTGCCTAAGAAATTACACAGATGTTGTGCCCAGGAGTTTCACAAAGACCACACTGCCAAACAAGCCAAATTCACAGCAGAGTTCATTTATTGAAAAGCCAGCTGGAGACTGCCTCAGTGTCCCAACATGGGGTTTCTTAGAGCAGCCCCGAGTGCATAAGGGGTCGGGTTTTTAAGGCTTGGTCTGCATCCTGGTTGGCACACAGCTTGCCCAGTTGCATTTGGGTGGGGTAGCAAGCAAGCTTTATACAGAAGTAGAATTTAGTGGTTAGCCATACGTCATACATTTTTGTTTTCAGTACTTTCCCTCTAGACATCTTAGTTTCAGTAACTTCTGTGCCTGGTATTGTTTAAAGATTAGTCCGGGGACAATTGGTGCTTCCTGGTGTGTTTCCCAGGGAGTTAGCCAAGCAAGAAACTAGGAATGAAATAGAAACAAGAAATCAATTAGTACTTTCTCATTGATCTTGGGAGTGAACTAGACTTATTTTATTTCATATGAAAGCTTGCAGTTTGGAAATTTGTTAGGGGTTAACTGGCATTTTTCCATTATAGCCTAGGCCTGACACCTTTCTGTCTTAGCCCAGGCCCATCACAGAGACCCCACTACTGTAGGCACCCAAAATTAAAACCTCAGAGTCCCACTCAACCAAAAACATATATATCAGGTTAGAAAATCAAGTTCATGAACTCATCCTAGCAAAAGTGCTACATATCTCATTGCTAAATGTCACTATGGTCACCTCAAAGTCCTCCCCTTGGGAAGGAGAGGACTAAAACCAGCACCTGGTCCACCCTTCAAAGCACTTTTTCTAGGATGAGTTTGTGGACTTAACTGTCAGACTTCATACACCTTCAAGAAAAAAATTCTCCCCTTCTAAAGAAATTTCAAAAAATCCAACCAAGTGACTTCAGATATCAACAGAAGTATGTGGGAAACAGGACAACACAAGGAATTGTGACAACCAAAGGACCACAACAGGTATCTGGCAATATATCTTAATCGAAAAGAATTCCTTACAATTCCAGATAAAGAATTCTAAACATTGAGTCTAAAGAAGCTTAGTGAGATGGAAAAATTCTTAAAGATAGTGGCCTAGAGAAAGAACTTATGAAGAAGACCCCAATGGTAATCAGAGCAACAACAAAAATAAATAAATGGGACCTAATCAAGTTAAAAAAGTTTCTGTCCATCCAAGGACACAGTCACCAAAGCAAATAGACAACCTGCAGAATGGGAAAGATATTCACATGCTACACATCTGACAAAGGGCTCTTATTCAGAATCTATAAAGAACTCAAGCAAATCAACTGGAAAAGATCAAACAGCCCTATTGGCAAAGTGGGCAAGAGACATAAACAGAAACTTTTCTTATGAAGATAGACGAATGGCCAACAAACACGAAAAATGCTCATCGTCTCTAACCATAAAAGAATGCAAATCAAACCCACATTGAGGCGGCGCCCGTAGCTCGGTGAATAGGATGCCAGCCCCACATACCAAGGGTGGTGCGTTTGAATCTGCCCTGGACCTGCTAAAACAACAATGGCTACTGCAACAAAAAATAGCCAGGCTACTTGGGAGGCTGAGGCAAGAGAATCGCCTAAGCCCAAGAGTTGGAGGTTGCTGTGAGCTGTGACGCTATGGCACTCTACTGAGGGTGACAAAGTGAGACTCTGTCTCAAAAAAAAAAAAAAAAAACATTGAAATACCACCTAACCCCAGTGAGAATAGCTCACATTATAAAGTCCCAAAGCAACAGATGTTGGTGTGGATGCAGAGAGCAAGGAGCACTCATACACTGTTGGTAGGACTGCAAACTAGTACAACCTCCATAGAAAGTGGTGTGGAGATTTCTCAAATAATTTAAAGTAGACCTACCCATTTGATCCTTCCATTTCACTAGTATGTATTTTCCCAAAGGTAAAAAAATACGTTTTATCATAAAACGCCTGCATTTGAGTATTTATAGAAGTACAATTAATAATTACAAAGATGTGAAGACAACCCAAGTGCCCTTCAATACATGAATGGTATATTGTGGTGTATATAATATGGAATATTATACAGCCATAAAAAGATGGAGAGCTAGTATCTTTTGTAACAACCTGGATGAAACTGAATGTCCTCCTAAGTGAAGTGTCTAATGAATGCAAAAACACCACATGTACACAACACCAAATTGAAACTAGTTGATCAACACTATATGCTCATATGGAAACAAAACTCAATGAACTTCAAGTAGGGGTGGGGGAGAGAAGGGGATGGGCAAATTCGCACCCAACAGGTACATTGCACACTTTTGATGAAGGACACACCTATAACTCTGACTTTTTTATTTTTTTTATTTTTTTTATTTTTTGAGACAGAGTCTCACTATGTCACCCTGGGTAGAGTGCCATGACATCACAGCTCACAGCAACCTCAAACTATTGGGTTTAAGCAATTCTCTTGCCTCAGCCTCCCAAGTAGCTGGGACTACAGGTGCCTGCCACAACGCCCGGCTATTTTTCATTGCAGTTGTCACTGTTGTTTAGCAGGCACAGGCCAGGCTCAAACCCACCAGCCTTTGTGTATGTCGCTGGTGCTATAACCACTGTGCTACAGGTGCCAAGCCCTGTAACTCTGACTTTAACCTTACAAGAGCAAATATGTGACCAAAACATATATGTACTCCCATAATAATCTGAAATTTAAAAATAACTATTTTACAAAAACAAAAATCAATAGCATTTCCATACACCAACAGTGACCACCTGAGAACCAAATCAAGAAATCAATCCCATTTACAATAGCTGCAAAAAAATTAAATAACCTGGGATAAATTTAACCAAGAAGGTTATCTCTATACAAAGAACTATAAATCATTGATGAAATAATCATAGACCTAGAAAACATAAACAAATGGAGAAATATCCCATACTCATGGATCAGAAGAATCAATACTGTTAAAATGACCATATTGCCCAAAACAATCTATAGGTTCAATTCAATTCCTATCAAAATATCATGTCATGTTTTTACAGAATTGAAAAAAAATTTTTTTTTAATTTATAAGGAACCAAAAAAGAGTCCAAATAGCCAAAACAATCATAAGCAATAGATCAAAACTTGAGGTGTCACATTACCAGACTTCAAATTGTTCTATAAGGCAACAGTTAACCAAAACAGCATGGTACTAGCATAAAAGTAGGCACACAGATCAATACCACAGAAGAGAGAACCCAGAAGTCAAGCCACATACCTACAACCAACTAATCTTTGACAAAGCAAACAAAAATATGCACTTGGGGAAGGCAGGCCCAGTAGCTCAAGTCTGTAATATGAGCACTCTGAGAGCCTGAGGCCAGGAGGATTGCTTGAGCTCAGGAGTTTTAGACCATTCTGAACAAGAGTTAGACCCCATCTCTATTAAAAATAGAAAAATTATCCAGGTGTCTATCATGGCATGATCCTGGAGTCCCAACTACTCAAGAGGCTTAGGCAAGAGAATCACCTGAGTCCACAAGTTTGAGATTGCTCTGAGCTACGATGACACCACTCTGCTTTACCTGGGTCAATAGAGTGAAACTCTTATCTCAAAAAATACACACACACACACTGGGGAAAGAACATACTATTTAATAAATGATGCTGGGACAATTGGACAGCCATATGCATTAGAATGTAGTTGGATCCCTATCTTTCAACATACACAAAAATTCACTCAAGATAGATTCAAGACTTAAATATGTGAGACTTGAAACCATAAAAATTCTAGGAAAAAAAACCTATTAAAAACTCTTCTGGATGCTGGCTTTAGGCAAAGAATTTATGACTAAGACCACAAAAGCAAATGCAATGAAAACAAAAATAGACAAATGGGACTAAACTAAAAAGCTTCCACACAGCAACAGAAATAATCAGAGGAGTAAACAGGAGACCTACAGAAAGGGATAAAATATTCACAAACTATGTGTCAGACAAATGACTAATATCCAGACTCTACAAGGAACTCAAACCACTCAGCAAGGGGAAAAAAAAAATTAAGAAGTGGGACAATGACATGAACAGGCATTCTTCAAAAAAAGATATACAAATGGCCCACAAACATATAAAAAAATCTTCATCATTGTTCATCATCAGAAAAATGCAAATTATAGCCACAATGAGATGCATGTACCATCTCACTCCAGTTAGCATAGCCATTGTTAAATTGTCAAAAAACTACAGATGCTGGAATGGGTGCGGTAGAAAGGGAATGCTTATACCCTGTTGGTGGGGTTGTAAATTAGTGCAACCTCTCTGGAAAATAGTATGAGATTTCTCAGAGAACTAAAAATAGTTTTACCATTTGATCCCATAATCCCACTACTAAGTATCTACTCAGAGGGAAAAAAAATCACTATGTCAAAATGATTGTTATCCTCATATATTTATCACAGCACACTTCACAGTCACAAAGATATGGAATCAACCTAAGTGCCCTCAACTGGTGAGTGGATTAATAAAATGTGGTATAAACATACTCTAAAGCAGGACGGCACCCATAGGTTAGTCGGCAAGGGCACCAGCCACATGCATTGAGGCTGGCGGGTTCGAACCAAGCTCTGGCCAACTAAAGCAACAATGACAACTGCAACAAAAAAAAATAGCTGGGTGTTGTGGTAGGCACCTATAGTCCCAGCTACTTGGTAGGCTGAGGCAAAGAATCACTTAAGCCCAGGAGTCTGAGGTTGCTGTGAGCTATGACGCCACAGCACTCTACCCAGGGCAACAGCTTGAGACTCTGTCTCAATAAAAAAAAAAAAAAAATGCTCTAAAGCACATGATTAGAAATAATGAAATAATTATTATGTCTTTTGAAACAACGTGGATGACACTGAATGCTATCATCCTAACTCAGGAAAGAAAACGAAATGCCAACTATTCTCACCTTAAAGTGGGAGCTGAACTTGGTCACACAACATACAAAATATTATCAGGGACCTTGAAGATTCACAAGGGGGTGGACTTGGAGTTAGGGCTGAAAACTTACCTCCAGGATACAGTGGAGACTACTCAGGTGATGGGTACACAGAAAGTTCAGAGTCCCCCACCATGCAATATATACATGTAACAGAATTCAACTTCTATCCCTAAATCTATTAAAATAAAAACAGTGAAGGATCCCTATCAGTAAAATAAAAAAAGTAATCATCTTCCAATAAGGCCTGAGATAAAAGAAAGGTATATCATGTTTTGATTATATAAGAATAGCACTGCTACAATTAATTTATAAATATAATGTGACTTTAGCTGAAATCCTTAGAAGAGAAACATGCTCATAAAAATTTTGAAAAACAAAATGGGAATGAGAAGAGACTTATCCTATATCAAAATAAATTACAGAACTTTAGTATTGAAACAATTGTGGAACTGGCCTTGAAAAAGATCAATGTGAAAAGCCATAAATAAGAAATTTATCCCCCAAAATACAAAACGATAAATGAACATATTGAAAATATGATTAGCCAACTATCGAAGAAATGTAACTCAATTAAAAGGTAACACTTTTTGGCTTTCAAACAGACAAAAATATGGAAAGGACTATAAAATATAGTTGCTTATGAAGAAAGAGGAACCTACATATTCCCCATACACTTTAAATGTGGGGACAATTTTCTATATCCTTTTTTGGAAAGATATTTGGAAACATGTAATAAAAAAATTTAACATGTGGGCAGCGCCTGTAGCTCAAAGGAGTAGGGCACTGGCCCCATATAGCAGAGGTGGTGGGTTCAAACCCAACCCCAGCAAAAAACTGCAAAAAAACAAAAGAAATTAACATGTAATATCAACTTTAACTCAGTAATTTTTATGCTTAAAGTTAATAGTTTTATTTTGTTGTGCTATTCTTGTCTGACTTTGCTAACAGTGTAATGTTGGCCTTGTGAAAAGAGTTGGGAAGTGTTTCATCCTCTCTGACCGTCTGGAAGAGTTTGTGCAGAATTGGTATTAGTTTTTTAAATGTTTGGCAGAATTCAGCTGGGCAACCATCTGGCCCTGGGATTTTCTTTGTTGGGAGACTTTGACTGCTTCAATCACCTCTCTTGTTACTAGCCTGTTCCCATTTCTACTTCTTTGTGATTTAATCCAGGTAGATTGTATATGTCTAGGAATTTATCCATTTCTTCTGAGTTATCCAATGTTTGGCCTATATTTGTTATAGTCTCTTATAATCCATATATTTCTGTGATGGCTGTTGTAATATCTCCTCTTTCTTTTCTGATTTTTTTTTTCTTTTCCTATTCATTGGGTAGCTAAATGCTTGTCAATTTTATTTATCTTTTTTAAAAACTCAACTCTAGAGTTTGTCAATCTTTTGTATTTTTTTCTAGTTTCTATTGCGTTTATTTCAGCTCTGATGTTTATTATGTTTTTCTTCTGCTAAGATTTGGCATAATTTGTTCTTCTTTTTCTTTTGATATTTCTTAAGTCCCTCATTTGCAATCCTTCTTCCTTTCTGATGTAGTTATTTATTGCTACAAATTTCCCTCTTATAGCAGCTTCTTCTGCATCCCCTAAATTCTGGTACATTTCCATTTTTGTTTGTCTCAAGATTTTTTTTTTAATTTCTCCTTTAAATATTTTATTGACCCATTGATTGTTCAAAGACATATTGTTGAATTCCCATGTATTTAGAATTTTCTAAAATTCCTGCTGTCATTAATTTCTAATTTCATATTATTGTGGTTAGAAAAGAAAGGTCCTAGCTATGATTCAATCTTCTTCAGTTTGCTAAGATTTATCTTTCAGGTTGACATATGATCCATCCTGAAGAATGTTCTGCGTGCATGTCAGATGAATGTGTGTCCTGTGGTTGAACGAGGTATAGTCCATGTGTCTAGGAGGCCCATTTGGTCTGAAGTATTGTTCGAGCCCAACGTTTCTTATTCATTTCCTGCTGGATGACTTGTCTGTTATTGAAAGTGGTGTATGGACATTCCACACTATCTCTGTGTTACAATCTAGATCTGCTTTCAGATACTTTAATAACATCCTTCCTATGTAGGCGCCTCGCTGTTGATGAATGAATGAAAAAAATGTAGGTTTTATACACACAACAAAATAGCAGTCAGCCTTAAAAAAGGAAAAACAATTCTGTCACTTGTGACAACATGAATAGAATTAGGGAACATTATACTTAGTGAAATAACCCAAACATGGAAAGGTGGAAACTGCGTGTTCTCACTTACATCCAGGATCAAAAACAGTTGAACTCATAGAAACTGAGAGTATAATGTGGTTACAAAGGCAGAAGGGGAGGGGCTGAGTGAGGAGACAATTGTCAGTGGGTACAAAACCTCAGTTAGACGGGAAGAAAAGGTTTGACACTTTTTTGTTTAATTGCCCAGCGTGGCGAAAATGGCTAATCATCAAGTTCTGTACATTTCAATATGGCTAACACAACAAATTTCTAATGTTCTTATCTCAGAAACTCATGACGGACATGCTAGTTGGCTTAATTTAATCTTTCCACGTTGTATTCAAAAATCACAACACCACTTTGTACCCCATAAATACATACAGCAATAATTTGTCAACATGTAATAAAAATAAAGGTTTTAAATAATATAGAATACAATTGAAACAACCATCCACTTGACCTCACAGAATACTATGCAACCATTTAAGATTGCATCGTTGAAAGATGTATTATAAAATAGAAAGATGTTAATATTAGGGAAAATGCAGGCTAGGGTTGACTTTGCATAGTAGGAGCTCATGTTCGTAAGGAGCAGGCATCTGGAGAAGATGGTTAGCAAAGAGACAGACCCAGGACAGTGTTCCCCGTCTTCTTTCTGCCCTCAGACATCCCTGCCCTGTTACTCGTCCCCTCCTTAGCTTTTTTCCTTCCATTACAACAATCAGCATCTAGATGACAGGGTGATCATTCACTCATTTTCTGTGGGTATCAACTGTGGAAAAATGAAATAAGAACAAGCAAAGGCTGTTCACTCAGAGCCTGCTGTGCCGAGGAAGCCAGTGATTGTCTGGAAGTTCATTTATGTTTCACATTAAAAGCTGAGTGAGGGAGTGGATTAAAGATGGCGGCTGAGTAACAGCTTCCCTGTAACTGGGCTTGGCGAATCTGGGGAGACAAGACTCCAGACATCTCTGGCCAGTGGGATCTGCCTATGATCATCCCTTTGAGGATACAGGGAGCCAGCAAG